>PVIY010009817.1:0-71082 GCA_004026745.1 Myrmecophaga tridactyla | reverse complement strand
GCATCATCTGCTAACTTTCTCTCCTGGCTTCTGGTTTCAAGAAGCTCCCCGGGAGGCATCTTCCTTCTTCATCTCCAAAGGTCGCTGGCTGGTGGACTCTGCATCTCGTGGTCACATAGTTCTGCTCTCTCTCTCTGAAGTCTCTCTCTCCAAAATGTTTCTTCTTTTATAGGACTTCAGAAACTAATCAAGACCCACTTAAATGGGTGGAGACATGTCATCCCTTAATCCAGTTTAACAACCATTCTTAACTAAATCACATCAACCAGGGAGATGATCTCATTAGTTTCAAACATACAGCATTGAGTAGAGATTATTCTACCTTTATGAAATGGGATTTATATTAAAACATGACTTTTCTTAGGGGGCATACTTCCTTTCAAACCAGCACAGTGCTGTAGAGTTTTCCAAGGAAGCTACTTATTTCTGAAGTTTCTACTTCTTGAATGTCTGGTCTAGAAAGGTTGGTTTATCGATCAATGATTTGATGGTCTTTTTTTTTTAAAAGTTTTCAAATGTACTTTATTTCTTCGATAATGTCATATTTCAATGGGTACATAATGCTTTTATTTGTCATGAATTATGAGTTGCTTTTGAAACATTTCAGTATCACAGCAACGGGGATGATTACTGATCTCTCCATTCCTTTGGGGTGACTCTGCCGATAGGGGACAGGCTCCATTCTATTCCAATTTGTGTTGCTGTATATGTCCATCTAGCAACACAGGAAGTGGCTCCATTGGCTAATACAGCAGTACCTTACTGGTCATGGAAGTCAGGTGCATGTTCTGGTGGCTCTGCCTTGTCACTGTTTGCTGAATGCTTTGACCGCTGAGATGGCTCAGTATGTTTTGGCTAAGGGTACATCGTGAAGCTGTAGGCACAACCACGGCAACTACAGCTGCTGGCTTGGTGCAATCTACCGTCCACTACCCTTGCCCGATGGTGTCTTTTTGGTAACTTCTGGTTGTTCATGGAGCTCTCCATTTCCCTTTTCTTACTAGGTGGGTCCCTGTGCTCAGCAGGGGTCTCGGGCTAGTTGGGCAGATGTGTGCCTGTGGGGCAGTACCGCTGGCCTACAGACAGCCATGGTGCTCAGGCAGGTCCTGCCACAGTCCTTTGCATGTCTTTTCAAGTCCCTTTCAGTACCAAACGAATTGCTGCACTTGACACATTTATGCGTCTTTTCAGCATGCATTTTCATAATGTGTCTTTGCCCCACTGGGGGAACACTCCCGCCTCTGTTCTCTCAAGCCGCTTTCTGCTGACTCCTCTAGTTATGTGTGGTAAGTCACTAGAATTCTCACTAGGTTCCTACCATCTGCGTTTCATTCTCCGAGAAGTAGAATAAGAAAGTGAAATGCCTGCAGGCCGGGGCTCGGGACACAGGTGCAAGTAGAGCGCGGGCTGTTGGGCGGAATCCGGCCGCGCCCGGCACGGTGCGCAGGGCGATGGCGCGCACGCCGGGACCGGCAGCTCACCACGGCTGCGTCGGCTCCCGGCAGGTGGCGCCGGGGCTGCGGGTGGCTTCACCGCCTCGGGCCCTTAACGGTCCCGGGAACCCCACGGGCCCGAGGCCAGAGCCCAGAACCGCGCTCGGTTCCCCCCCGCAGTCTCAGAGGCCGCGCTGTCTCCCGCACCGCCGCAGGGCGGTGATGCAGTTTCTTTTTTTTGTTGCGTGGTCAGTGAGCTGGGCGAGTCACCTATTTTAAAATCATATCCCGTTAGCTAATATACGGCCAGTTAATGAGTGCAGAATTCTGCATCAAAGTACCAGGACACTTTACAAATGCAGATGTGTTTGGCTGTCTACTGCTTGCTTGAAACAGCAGGAGTCATTGTACAGTCATTATTTTGCAACTGGAAATGTTTCGTTTCAACATTAGAAATACCAATTGCTGCCTGTCCTTTTTGTTTTTTAAATAGGTCTTCTAAACTAAGATAAAATTTTGGAACAACAGAAATGGTTAGTCCTTGCTACAAGTGGGAATTTGGAGTCTCTCTGAAATATATCCCGGAATAATTGTGTTTGACTGGAAACAAATCTTACGAAGTCTCCAAGGTAAAATGATTTTAACATATACTTAGAGATGATATACTTACAGAGTATTAGGAATTTAGCAAAACTGAATATTCTAGAGTTGATCTTTTATAAAAGATCAACTTTTAATAGCATTTTATTAAATAGCATTTTGAGAATTGGAATAATTCTTTTAATTTTAGCTTTCATCTTTGACATTGTTTCCATTTGCAAAGCAATGTTATAGTGTTTAAATAGTGAAAAAATGTGAGTGTTTTAAGATTAAAAAATGCTCATTGTTTAAATAGTGAAAAAATGTGAGTGTTTTAAGATAAAAAATGCTCATTGTAGAAGAATTGAAGAATCATATAAGATGTAATAGGTCAGGAAATCTTTTACTGGGGGTTCTAGATTATTGAAGAAATATAAGATTATTGCCTAATAGCTGCCCATCCCCATCACCAGGCATTTCCCTGGGGATTATAACTATTGCTAGGTAAATACTTGCTCCTGGGACTGTATGTAAACTCGTTGCTACTCACCCTGGAAACTGGTACATAGAATTGACCGTGTAAGAACAAGATGGATCATGGCTCCTCGCTTGAGATTTGGAATGTCTGTCCTTTTGCGCTGGAGTTTGTTGTTGGGATCCAACTGGGAAAATAATTTAAAATTTGGAAGAGGGGAAATGGAAAACGTGATGGGAGAGTCAGAGAAACCAACCAGAAGAAATGATGGCAACTCTGAGATAGGCAACAAAGCGAAGCCACTACCAACCACCCCTGGGCTGGTGGGACAAAGGAAAGAAGTGGGTTGCCAGGGTCTAGGGGAAGGGATGGGACCATAATAGACTCTTTTAGAGCAGAAATGACCAGGCCACAATTTCTGTCCAAAATAGAGAAAGTGGAGGAGAAATACCCTGGCCTTTCCCTTTCTCCTGACCTCCCATCCCCAACCATTACCACTTGTTGACCAAACCAGGCCAGGAGTCAGCTCACATGGGAACCTTGAAAATGCAGCCTGCAGGGTCTTCTCTTACCCCTTGCAATACAGAACAGAGGAGGGGAAAGGATGAATCTGAGGATAAAACAGGCCCATCTGGCATGATGAGCATGGGGCATGGGCTTTTTATACTTCAGGGAATAGGTCTTCTCTTGAGGATGACTCTCTCAGCCCCACGAATTAAATGATGCATGGGCCATGGAATCTGCATTTTAAGGTGGACAGTAGGAACAATGTGATGTGCTGTCAGTATGCTCCTCTGGGAATGAAGAATTTATTCCCTCAACTGTTGGGTTGAGTTATGCTCCTCAAGAAGATATGTAGTTCACTGGGTAGTTCAGTGGTAGAATTCTCACCTGCCATGTGGGAGACCCACATTCGATTCCCAGCCCATGCACCACCATCCACTCACCCCCTCCCCAAAAGAAAAAGATATGTTGAAGTCCTCTGGTCCCTGTGCATGTAACCTTATTTGGAAATAGGAACTTTGCAGATGTAATTGGCTAAGATGAGGTCATACTGGCATAAGGTGGCCCTAGTTCAAAATGACTGGTATCCTTATAAGAAGAAGAGACACACACAGGGGAGAGGGCCATGTGAAGATGGAGGCAGCAACTGGAGTGTTGCTGTCACCAGTCAAAGGATACCAAGGATTGTCCACAAGTCAAAGAATACCAAGGATTGTCCACCACCAAGAGAAGCTCAGAGGAGGCAAGGAAGGATTCCTCCCCAGAGCCATTGGAAAGAGTCTCCCAACCTTGATTTCAGACTTCTAGCTCCCAGAACTGAGAGAGAATAAACTTCAGTTATTTTAGGCTGTGCAGTTTTTCAGAAATTGTTTCAGCAGCCCTAGGAAACTAATACTTAGGCTAACAGCTGTCAGCCCTCTCTGAGAATTGCCTTTGAGTCAGACAGCCACCTTGCTCAACATGATCCCTCTTTTTAGGGCAGCTCGCAGCCAATGACTGATCAATATGGAAGTATAAAAGCCCAGCTATTCTTCCCACTTGAGACCACTCAGATGGGTCATCTCAGCTTTGGACTTCCCCATAGGATTGTCTGAGGCCTTTTTGTGATACAGCATACCAGCTCAACTCCTTTTGCCATTTCCCTTCCCTTCCTTCCCTTCCCTTCTCTCCCCTCTGCTCCCCTCCCCTTTCCTCCATTTTCTTTCCCTTCTCTTCTCTTCCCCAGATGATGATTCTAAGAGCACTCCCTAATAAACCTACCATGCCCTAATATCCATCTTATACTCTGCTTCCCAGGCAATCGAGCCTGTCTGGCCCAGACCATCCCAAATATACTCTGAATTTGGTGCAGTCCATCCAGACAAGTTTAGATGATGGAGGTAACTAATAAAAAGATGGAAAGTGCATTTCAATTGTAGATAAATTGGAAGAGATTATAGCTCACCTGAAATACTTAGTCTGAATTAGGACATAATTTGTGAGGGACATTGTGGTTATAGGCAGGAGATCCAAATACACAAAGCATTTAACAGTGCTTAACAATATTCAGCGAAGTGTAGAAGAGTTAACAGGCCGATAGGGTTCTGTGCATCTAGAAATCTATTAAAATCAAGAGAATGGATTTCAGAACCAGGTTGGGTCAAATGGTTTTGACAAGGAGGGGGAACAACTTATACCTGAAGTTCTCTGAATATTCACTCCCATAATGAGATTACATTATATGACAAGAATGAAGGAATTCTGTAGATGTAATCAAGGCCCCAAATAAATTGACTTTGAGTAACTAATCAGGTGAGCCCTTTAAGGGAGTGGGAGTTTCCTGGAAGAAGACAGGAACTTTGGAGAGGGCCACATGGCAAAGATCTGAATGCAGTGTCTAGGACCTGAGAGTGGTTTCTGGCTGGTAGCTAGCAAGAAAACAAAGTTTTATTCCTAGAGCTGCATGGGGCAATGGATTTTGTCAACAATCACAGGGAGCTTGGAGGCACTTCTTTCCCTAGTTTGAGACTCCAGATGAGGATGTACCCAGCTTGATTTCAGCCTTGTGAGTCCCTGAGCAGAGGACACAGAACGTGCCAGGCTGCTGACCCACGGAAACTGTGTGATAATATATTTGGTATGGTTTTAAGCTGCTAAATATGTGGTTATTTGTTATGCAATAGAAAACTAATATGCTATTCATCTGATTCCTGGAAATTTTCCCTTTTGGGGCCACTAATTGCTGCAAATTGGAATCCAGAGGACCTCTTCCAACCTGCAAATGTACTTTGATTGGTCTGCAGTGTGTTTTTAGAACAAATTGAATTAGTTGCCAACATATTAACTGTGCAGGCTGCATATCAGAATCCAGCTTCTCTTGAAAAATTGTCCTTCTTGGGATCCCTGAGCTGACACTTCTGCACAGCAGTAATCGGCTAGGGCGGTAGTAGCTGCCCTGGACAGGTCGCCACAATTCTCATCACTCACCAGTACCTTAGCCCCAGCCGGCCCTCCTCATTCACAGGCATTTGCATGGTTAACCCTTGGAAAAGAGTGATAAGCCCTTGTCACAGTGAGATCAATAAATGATATTAGGGTTAATAAGTGAAAATTTAAAACATTAGATGTGGGACAGTGCACCTCACTGAAAAATTCAGCAAATATGGAATTTTGAACCTCTGTGCTTTCCTGAATTGTAGAAATGATAATATAATTAAATATAATAGCACCTCAAATTAACGTAAGGCCTACAGGTTATTTTCTTTGTGGCCATTTGAACCGCTCCCGGGGTATGTGTCTGTGTATGCGTGCCTTAGGCAGGCGAGATAGATTTGCCGTGAGAAATTAAAATATGTACAGTTCCTTCAAAGCAGGGAGACCTGATATTTCCGTGTAAGATTAGAATGCTTGGAATTTCTGAGGTGAGCAGCAAAAAGAAACCAACTTTATGTCACCTCTAACATCAGGTTCTTCAAGGTTGATCTTAAAACACTGGCCTGGCTGCTTCAAAGGCAGGACGAGTCTCAGCCTGATGAGTAGTTGTGACAGCTTTTCAAAGAGGTCTCTGACTAAACTGTGGGCAGCCAAGAGGGAGGGCTGGCGGCGGGTCTGCCGTGGCAGTGTGAGGGGTGCCTGTGCCTCCCTTCACGCGGAATTGGGGCTGCAGGGTCTGCCACCGCGAGGGGATGCTGGAGACATTTCCTTCCGGGGTTTCCTCAGGAGCTTCGCCTCTGGAGTTGCCCAAACAATCAACTCACCTTTATGTCTTCCCATTTACATTATCCGTGTTGTATACATAGATAGGTGCTCCCTTTGAGCCGTTGTGGTGTGAATAAATGCTTTGGGTGAAACCCAAATACTACTGGAGTTACAAATGACCCTCGTTTTTGCTTGAAAAATTAATTTTAAAAAATAGAGCAAACAAAAAGAGTTTATCAAGTTTGATCGAATTCCCCTATAATGTCAAAAAGGTCAGAACATTAGTGGAGAAAGGCATTATTGCCTTTTCCCTTTTATTTATTCATTGTTTTTGTTTTTAAATGGGCCAAGCAACCTTGTTTGTAAATGGAATTATCTTCGGTGAAATGTTTTGATACTTTCCATCCGTATGAAGTTAAATCTATTTCGTATTCACTCATACTTGTCCGTGTTCTGCAGCACACTTTGTGATTTGTTTCCTAAAATATGAGCTCCGGCTTCCAGATCAGAGGGTCTTCATATACAGTCAAAGAAAGCAGGAGGACGCTCTAAGACCTGGTTTGTAATATTTCCGTGGTCTCTTTCAGACGCACACACCCCATCTAATTATTTGAATCCCGCTCTAAGAGTGTAGCTGTTTAATTTCATTATGTAACACAGAATCTAACTCTCGTGCTCTATCAGGGCGACTTGAATTACACTGTGGGGATTCACAAATAGGCTTCTCACCCAGGCATGGTGCTAACTTGGAAAACTCTTAATTATAAAAGGTGTTTATTGAAAACTGAGTTAATGCACAGTGCAGATAAGGTTTGATGGGCCTTCGGTTTTCTTGGGGGAAATGAAGTCTAAGGCCAAGCAGGATGATGTTTGCTTGAGGCCCCAGTCTCGCTGTGCCCTCCCTGACCTGTGTCCTGCTCTCTCCCCAGGATGAGAACCTGTGCTAAGTCAGTGCTGCTGTCACACTGGCTCGTTCTGGCCTCTGTGCTGATGGTGTGCTGTAAGCTGCCGGCCGCCTCCAGCCAGCACCTCCGGGGACACACAGGTAAGTCCTTTAAGCTCATTAGGCGCTGCTGAGATCAATTAAGAAAACCCTTTCAAACGTCAGAGTCCACATTTTAGACACAGGTAATTGACAAGGCGTTTTGACAGTGTGTAAATAACCAGAGGAAGCGTTGAAAAACAGCAGAGTAAGGCAGCTTAAAGGATTGGTGCTTAAAAAATAGCGTCTCCAGACGCCTTTTGAAGACATTCTCCAGGCATTTTGTTTTTTCCCTTTTCTTGGTTACACTTCTATTTTTGTGGGGTTTTTCTTCTCAGAGAAACCTGGAAAACCAGCCACACTTTATTTGCAACTTCCTTTGAAGTGAGACCTTCTCTACTGATAAGCTTAAATTAACACTCATAGGCCGACAGTGAAGGGAACTTCCAGATAATTTAAGATGCTCTTGAGATGGGTAGAAAAAAGCTGCTAAATGATTAAAAAAGAAGAAAGAAAGGAAAGAAAAAAAAGTCATGATAACTTTTGCATGATGCGACCTAAAATGGAATGTATAAACTTTTAGAGGCAATCATTGTGAAAATTTCTAGTGAGACCCATGTCTATACTTTGCTTATTTTAAAAGAAAGATTAAAATAATCAGCCAAAGGGCTATTTGCGTGTCTGTGTGTTTGTGAGTGTTGTGTGTATTTTTCTCCCCTTGTTACATCTACATTTAGAGTGACACAGACTTGGAAACTCCTCAAATGAATTGTGTTGTTCGAATACATATTTGTGAATGGACTCACTCCAACACAATTAATTTACTGTCTCTTCTGGCAGTGCCAGAAATGCTTTGGCTTTTCATGAAAGAGTGAAGCTTAGACCCTAAACCTTGTATTTGTCAGAATTGCAAACTATCTTTCAAAAAAACCTTATGTATGGACAACTTCTTTAGATTTCCATACCTTCAGAAAAATAGCATGCCATGCTTTCTACTCTTTGTACTCATATTCTAAGGGTAGACATAATTTTAGGCTCAAGATAATTTTCAGGTTTCTCACAACTCAGTTTTCCCCCCTCAAGTGGCATTTTGATGAAAACAAGAAAAGTAATGATTGAAGTTTTACCCAGTCAGCATAAAATCAGTATCATTTGGCCACTGTGAGGTGCCCACAACCGGTTGGTTATCGTGTATCTTTTGATGAGTTAGTTTGCCAGGATAGAGTATGTGACATTATTAGTCTTATCTGTTTAAAACACATCTCTTTTCTGGGTGTCAGCCTAGTCACCAGGCAAAGCTTTTCAGTGGGTTGGGTTATCATCGGGAGAGTTCCAGATTTCCGAAAGCTAGGCTTGAGGGATTGTGCTGAAAAGTTATGAAAACCGAAGGAAAGAGAGGACGTGACCGAACCATCAATTTTTATGTGTGCCTATCCTCATTTAATACCTGAACCCTTTGAATTTGGGAAAGGTAAACCGGGAGGGATAAATCTAAATGAAGAGTAGAATTGTATAGATAAGAAATGAGGACAGTATCTTCTAGATCAACAAAGTCACAACAGCAGCAGGGATGGCGAGAGGCCTGAGCAAAACTTTGGCAAATCCTGCTAATGAAATGAAATCCCATCCTAGGATTTCTAGATGATTTTATTTGGATTCTTGGCCTAAAGCCTCCAGTTTTCAGTTTCTCTTTGGCTGTGGGAGATTCCTCTGCCTTCATCTTTGGAGTTTAATTCCCTACTTCTTCACAGCCACCAGAGGTCTCAGGACTGATTCCTCCCATGGGGGCTGTGTTCTCTAATTGAGGATGCGTGTGGCCTCAAGCACCTTCTTGGCTAAAGTACCCGTTGCAAAACAGCAACCATCTCCCTGGTCAATAGTTCTGGCCTCCTGCAGAAAGAGGCTTGGAGTCTTACTGTGAAGTCTTTTTCCCTGCTGGTGTCTGAAGGTGTGTCCTTTGATGCCTAGAGTACAAGGGGCATTGTCCATTCGTCACCATGGACTCAGTTATGCAGTTTCTGCTAGTGGTAAAAATTCCAATAATATAGTTTAGAGACCTTTTCGTGGAAGCCCTTGAAGTGCTTTATCATTCTCTTTAGCGCTGCATAGCCACCTGGTAACTTGTCATCATCAATCTTGTGCGAGAACCTGTGTCCTGACCTCAGGTGAATTTCGAGTAGTGAAATTGCTGAGTTAAAGTGCTTATAAATATATTAGAGTAGGTTAATTACTGACAATAGACAGACCCAACATGTATAATCACTCAAGCAAAAGTTTTATTTCTTGCTCATGAATACTAGGTGGGTAAATCTGTCAACCGGGTGACCCTCCCCTGTTGCAGACTTTTGGGAACACAGGGTGGATGGAAGCTCTACCGTTTTCAACCTGTGGCTTCCAGGGTTTTCCCAGAGGGGCCTGCATTCCCCCAGTGGGGGGGAAAGGAGCCTGCAGGAGAACACCTGGGAGGTGTTAATAAGCCAGGTCCCTGGCGGCTGCGGCACTGACACCCCCCCCCCCCCCCGTTGGCTAGAGCACATGGCCACACCTAACTGCTGGGGAGCCCCAGAGACATGCTCTAGCTGGGAGGCTGGGAAGAAGAGAGGTGGATTTTGGTGAGCATCCAGCAGCCTCTGGTTTCACTTAGGTTTCGCCATCCCCTCATCAACCCTGGGCACATCGAGTTTAACATTTTGTCAATGTTTAGTAAGGAAAACTGCTGTCTGATTGCCTTGACTTGCATCTCTTAATATGTTGATAGACTGTATTTGTTTTTCTTTGAACCATTTTATCCTTTATCCATTTTTCTGTTGGCTCTATTGATTGTTGGCTTATTGATTTGTGAAAGCCCTTTGTAAACTGAGGGCACTGGAGCACTTTGCCCATCCCTTCCCGCCTGCTCCTCCTCTCCCATCGCTCTCATTCCAGTGAAGCTGTGTGTTCCAGGAGGCTGTGCATGTGTGTGCATATGTGTGTGCGCGCACATGTGTGCATGCGGTTGTGGTGGGGTCTTGTAAATCTCCTGGACTGGCCGTGAGGAGAGGGAGTCCATGACCCCTGCTGCGGCGCTGCGGAGTCGGTGGAGGCCGTGCACTGAAATCCTGCTCCAATTTCCCCGCCACCCCGCTGCACCACGGAGGCTGGCGCGGGAGCAGGTTGCAGAGAGTTAACTGCAGAAGCCTGTGTGCGGGTGTCCAGAAGGGGCCCTGACACTGTCCCCAGGGCCTTGTGCTTCCTGCTGGAGAATTAAAGGAACTGAGAGCTCTGGAAACCCTCACTGGAATAAACTTGTTGAGCGCTTGTAATGGCCGGGGTCGGGAAAGGAGCTTGTTGGTTGCTGCTACAAATGAGGATCTCTCTTACCACCCTGTCTCCATCCACTCATCTAGGACCAAGGCAGAGAGGGGGAGGTGGGACTCTACCCCACATTGGGGAGATGGAGTGTTGGGTGTGGATTGAAGATTCAATTTTGTCCAGTCATTAAAAAAACGACAAAAAAAATCACTTAAAAATATATATTCCCATAGGATGAGTGGTGGAAATCTTTCTTTAAGGCAGATGATAATCGTCCACAACTATCCGTTGAAAGGTAGTATTTTTGAAGAACTATAAAACCAAACAACCACCTTTGTGGTTTTTCGAAATGTATTGGACATAATGATGGAGCAGGAGGCCACAGAGGGCTTCTGGGGTAGGTGGAGGGGCAGATTGGCGGGTAGTTAAACAGAAAACCAGAGTTAACATTATTTCTTCAACTATCAATTTGTTCTTTTTTTTGTTCCCATCCCCACTCCCACCTCCCACCCCCTCCCCTGCCTTTTTTTTAGGGCTGCCAACTTTTATTTTGCCAAGTAAGGATATTTAAAGCCACTAATATCCGCTGTCAACAGCACATAATAAACGGACACTTTAATAGCGCAGAGGTTGGAATACCTTCTAACAAAAATTAGAGTTGGTAACAGTCTGTTTTTTTCTTTGTGGGCTGCTGAATATTTAGGCTGAGCCTAGAATTTTGGGACAATTGCCTAAAATGTCGTTTGGCACAAACACTTCAGTTTCAAAGGTTGGGAGGTGAATGGCTTTGCCCGAGATCAACTAAGAATAGGGAAAGAAAGCTTAGGTTCTGACACCTAGTAGAGGGATTCACCCTTATAGACACCCAAACACTAAATATATTGGTACTCAGTTATCTTAGTCAGTGTTTTATCTTCAAATAAACAAATAGAAAGTCAAATAATGCCCTCTTACTCTGTCAGAGAAGTATTTGGTATGTATGACTATAACTGTTAAAATTTGTCAAGGAAACTAACCCCAAATCATAAATTACTACAATTATAGAACCTGTACCATAAGTTATATAATCTAAATTGTGAACTTCTACTTCTCCAAAAGGTTTCATCCTCAATGGCCCATGGAAGACGATTAATTAATGTCTGTTGTGTGAACAAGCGAATGCACTTAAATCACTGCGAAACAACTTTCTTTACAACACGAGTAACTTCTCAGCCCAGCACAAAATAGTACTTACGACATCGCTGGAACACAGATGATAAAGAGAAAAAAGGTTATGGCAGTGATGGAGTCAGTGGTGGGGTGAGGATGGGTATGTCTACTTATCTGATTAAAAAAATAACTAATTTGGCAAACTATGGTGTAGATATCTCATTCAAATGATAAAGCCATTAGAATCTTTAGGGTAAGTAGAACAGTAATCACACACAGTGATTTTTGTGTGAAAAAAATTCACACGAACCTAATCAAATCCACTTTACTTTTTAAATTAGCTAAGTAACATGAAAAGGTTTTACTCTCTTGAAGCAATTCTAAATCAAAAACATTTGATAGAATTTTAAGATGACTCTGAAAAAATATATGTCTAATTATTTTGGACTATCAAGATGCTAAATTAGAACCCTTGCTGTAAATGATGGACTGTTGTTAATAGTTCCATTATAAAAATGTTCTTACATGAATTGTAACAAATGTACCACTCTAATGAAAGGTGTTAATAATAAGGTGGTATATGGGAACTCTATATTTTATGCATGCTTTTTCTGCAAACCTACAACTTCTCTAATGAAAAAAGTGTTAAAGTAGATCTGAATATCAGAGTAAGGTGATCATTTTTAATTTCACCATACACATGCACGCACAAACACACACAATCCTTTATCTTTGAAAAGTATGGTTTTGAGAATTGAAACTGTCTTCTTCTTTCAGTAACTACAAAAACATATGATTAACAATATAATTCCAAATTCAAAATTAAGAATGGTTCAGTTTGCCAATTTAAGGAATGTCCCTTTATCAGAAACTTTGGAAACTAGTTTATGGAAGTCTTTTTTTTTTTTTTTTACCTTTAAAAGCATGATGTTGTTTTGTTGATCCATTCATAATTCTTAAAAAAAAAAAAGGGAGTGGTGGTGGTGGGGCGAGCGTGGAGAAAACCCACCCTAAGAATCCAATAGGTAGAATTGGGATTTGTAGAACATTAAATTTGGAACTGATGATGTGCCTTAAAGTCATGTCCAAGTATAAGTCGCAAAGGCTACTTGAAACGAGTGTACACAATTTTGGTTTCAACTTTATCTACACAAACACTGTAATACACAACTTTATATTTTTAAACTATTAGTGATTATGTATAACATAAGAATGTTAATATCTAGTTTCATGGATTTTTGACAGTTCCAAGGTAGCTGGACTTTTGCAGTGGGAAACTTGTGTTTGACTACGACTGAGAATTCAATTATATTAAAAGAAATAGTGGGCATATTTACCTGTTTGAATACTGTACAGATTTCAAATAATGTGTTTTACTTAAAAATATAGCTTGTATGAATTGTCACCTTTTCCTTCTGATGTATAAAACACAAACAATCCCTCTATAAAAATATATTTAACTCCTGTTTTAATTCATTTCTTATTTCTAATTGTCTTCAGTTTTGATATTTTCTTTTTCTCTGAAACAGCAATGAATGCAAGGTTTCTGTTCTCATTCTTTGAAGAGTGTTACATAAACACATCTTCAAATTCTTGTTTTAAGAAAAAGATCATACAATTTAGAAGCAGATGGAATTCGTAATTTTCTCTTCAAAGTAGTTTTTCTACTAGTATTACTCATGTTTTGGATTAGCCAAAATGAGAAAAAAAATCTCCCAACACCTTTCGTCTAGGCTTTGACGGCCATTTATGTCATGGATGTGTGGCTCTGCATTCAGGAGACATGACATCATACCCTCCCCCAATTCTTTCAGTGTCCCCAGTTCAAGTGCTTGTTGCTCCCTGGGCTAGAATTTCAGAACGTTACATATTAGGAGTCTTCACAATGACTTTAAATCTAACATCATTTTGATCTAAATTTCCAGTATTGGTTCCTTTTTTTTTAATGGTATGAATCTCCTTTATTAAAACAGTCTGTCTCCTTTCTCAAATTGAAGACTGCAAAAAATAAAGCACTATTGTTCCTTTAATGGATCAATTAAATATTCATGAGGAGGAATACAAAGAATTTACACTCTTCATTGTTGATCTGGCCCACCCATAATTAAACAGAATGAAATTCATAGTTCGTTTTGATTAAAAACTGAAAACATGGAAGCCACATTTTCTCCGTGACATTACTGTCAAAGAAAATCAAGGTCATAAGATTTTCCTAGATTATATTAAGAAATTAATATAGTTTAATCACAACCAATTCACTTTCTAGGTTAATTAATATGAAGAGGTGATAATTTTTCTTTGAAACTTACAAGTGCAATCTCTATATACACGATTTTGAGAATAATTTAACTTCAACATACAACTATGTTCTAATATTATTTTAAATTTAAAGGAATGGTTTCTTACAATACCACAATAACCCACAGGCCATGAGGTTGTTTTTTTCCTTTTTTTTTTTTTGTTTAAGCAAATGTGCACCACGATGTTTCAACGGGTAAGGCAAATGCCACAAATGTGAAAGCTATAGTTTGCAATATGTCACATCTAGAATCTAGGGGATGTGAATCCCTCGGAAAATATTCATTCTAAACTATCAGGTAACATTATGACAAGTTAGTTTGCAGCATCAAAACTGTCCATTTGAATTTCTTTTTTCTTAATGGTCAGAGGTCCCACATTGTCTGCAGTCTCCTCGTTGTGTTTTGCGTGAGACCCGTCACACCGTGGAACTTTTTGGACCCCCAACAACGGCAGTACACAGCTTTAGCTCCCAAATCCTCCATGTCAGAAACATGTGCTACCTTGGGGTTGCCTTTTGGATGTGAAGGTTTATTATAATGTAGTTGTGATGATCTTTTACATAAAATCTTTTGTAAGCTAGATGAGCAACTGCAGCTGTTCCAGCAGCAATTGTAACTGTTGCGATGCGCTTAGCTTGTATGCTGGAATTAACTCAGACTCACGGCATCATTGCTTGCACGGTATACAGGCTACTGATCACAGACAGGGCTCGGGAGTTCCCGAGGACACCTAGAGTCAAGGTGTGAGAGGCCCACTAAAGCTCTGTTTTCTTTGGTCTGTAAGTAGCATCATTTACTCCACAAGAGGGTGCTGACATCTTGCAGTGGAAAGATTCTAGACTGGATCACATTTTGTGTCACGTGGAGTTAATCATTTAAGGATCTTTGTTTAAGTTTCTCCTGGTGTAAATGTGATGAAATGGGGACATACGGCACCTTATAGCCTTAGGATTTACCCCTGGGAGTATTAGGACGTTTAAAAAAATTTAAATATGCTCCTTTAAAGACAAATCGTAGCTGTTTTTCTTTTGGAGCTCAGATAGCTGGGAACGTCGATGCTACTAATTAACAAGTATAGTCTAATCGTTTCATCTACCCAGAGATCTTAAAATATGACCTGATTGGAAGGCATTTTAACTCCACTAAAAGCTGTGGCGGTTGGCTGCTATTTAATGTTCTGTGCACAGGTGTAGGGACATCATCACAAGGGCCCTGAAAAAACCCAAGTCTACCTGGAAGTGAGGCAGCAGCGGAAATATCTAGTTTTGGGGTCCGGAGTCAACCGTAATCTTGATTCTGCTACGTCCTGGCTGTGTGACCTCATCTAGGCTACTTCTCTAAAACAGCTTCCTCAGCTGTAAAAATGGGATGCTGTGCATGTCTACTTAATGGGACAATTGGGATGACTAAGAAAAAATAGGTGAAGCGATTAGCAGCGAGCAAACACTCAGAGACCTCCAAAATGATAAGGAGTCTGGAAACTGACATTCAGGGAGTCCGTGATGATTGTGGGTATGTGTAGGGGATGACATCAATGCCTTAAGGTTTGAAGATTTATTGTGTACGAGAGAAAAAGGCTTGTTTTCCATTGTTCTAAGCCGACAAGAATCAAGGGCATAGCTTGATGAAGACTGATGTTTCAGCTCCTCCTTAAGAAAGAAAGGGAAGAAGGACTTTCTAACAAATGGCTTCAACAAGCTTGGTTTTAGAGTGACCCAGGAGGTGCCCAGAGCCCTTTTACTTGCGGGTCTTGAGCCAAATCTGCTGTTGAATGGCTGCCTGATGTGTGGGATCTTGGAAGGTGTTAAGATTGTGAAGGTCTGAGATTTTATATCTTGTTTGCTAACAAGTTAGCCTGTCACAGTTACACACAGTTACACATATGCTGGGAGAAGACACAGACCAAGGATTTTATAACTCATGGCACAGGAAGCAGCATGTTCTTCATACTGCTTTGGTTTTCCTTGCCCCTCAAATCTCCAGTGGTGACATTCCCTGGGGATGTGGGGTAGGGTAGAGTAGAGTGGCAAAGCACTTGAGAGAATGGGCTCTGGACCCAGAGGTCTTGGGTTCAAATCCCAGCTCTGCACTTTATGGTCATGTAATTTGGGTAAATTACAAAACCTCTTGGACACTCGGTCTCTTACGTGAAATGGGTACAATAAAGATAGTAAAAGTAATCTTCATGGGGTTGTAGTGAGGAGTCATTTAGTTAAATCTACAAAGGGCAGAAAAACTGTGTTTACATAGTAAATGCTCATTAAACGTATTGCAATCTGCCATCTCCTTTTGAATGTATTCCATTTCATAAAGGTTCCATACTGTTTAAATTTATTAAAATTTAGGTTTTCAGTTTTCTCTGTTATAAAAATGCAAAATATGCATGTGATTGGGTATCTTGGTGCCATTTGTTATTTTAACTTAGAATAAATTCTTTGAAGAGTAGTACTGCATCAAAAATTGTGCCCATATTTCTCTCCCCTATAATGACTGGAATTTTTGTAGGACTCCTGCAGATACCTTTGTTTTGATGGATTATTTTCAGAACTAGTTGTTCATAAAAAACCTATTTCTTTCCAAGATCACAGTCAGGTGGGAACATAACTTCTACTGCAAGAGTTTATTGTGAGACTTAAATGTGATGTACTATTTGTGAAGAGTCTATAAATAATAAAGCTGTGTGTGTAAGCTGCTAATTTGTTTTGTGGGCTAAAATGAATTGTACTTATGCAGATGGTTTTGATATTTTGAATAAATTATCTCTTCTTCTAGCCTCTATCTACATACAGCAATGACAGGCATAATTTTAACTGGATGCCTAAGTGCAGGTAAGTATGTAAACTTTTTGGACAAATATCTTATCTGGTTGATAGGGGCTCTCTTTGTTCCTAGGAAAAGATGCTTTTTGAAAAATGATTTGCCTGCAGTGGCTGTTTTCTACCACTAGAGGGAGAGCAAAGTTTAGAATAGCTAAATAGTGAGAAGCAGGACTCCAGTCTAATGCTGCGCTACTTGGTAGAAATATAATGTGAGTCACATACGTAATTTTAAATGTCCTGTAGCCACATTAAAACTGCAAGAAGAGAAAGGTGAAATTAATTTTAATAATATATTTTACTTAACCCACTATATCTGAAGTATTATTATCTTAACATGTGGCACTAGCCACATTTCACGTGCTCAGAATCCACGTATGGCTAGAGGCTTCTGTATTAAAAAGCAAAAGCTATTAAGTCGAGTCTTAACATTGCTCTCTGAGAAATTAGAATTATAGGTTATTTGTATTTTCATGGGTCAGTCATAAGGATCAATATTTTATTTTGCTGAGTCCTATCGTGTTATTTGGTGTATTATTTAGGTATTCCCCACCTCCTTGGAAATGATTTGTTCTAAATTTAGGGTAAATATCAGGTAAGTGGGATTTGTGAACTCCAAGTCATAAAAAGTGGGGAAGATGCTTCCATTTCCTAATTCTTATTAACCTTTTTTTTTTTTTTTTTGCCACAACTCCCTTTGGCAGCCTAGTGAAGCCTACAGACATCTCAGAATGCCATAAATGCTTAAAATAAAATTTTAAGCATAATGCTTAAAAAAGCATAAATGCTTATAGAATTACAGAGAAAATCAGATATATATTAATATTCTGTTGGGGGTTGAATCATGTCACCCATGAAAAGCATGTTCAGGTCCCAACCCCTGGGCCTGTGACTGTTGACCCATTTGTGAATAGGATGCCTTGAAGATGCTACTTCAGATAAGATGCGGCATTACTTGCTCCATCCTCTATAAAAATGGAACGCTATACGTGCCTACCTTATGGGATTATTGGGATGACGAAGAAAAAGTAGGATAAGTGAGTAGCACGTAGCAAACACTCAGGAAATGGTAGCTATTATGTTTAGAGAATAAGGGGTCTTAAAGGATTACTGAATAGTTTGAGAAGCCTGTGTTTTGGTAGTGATTGAAAAGGACATCTATATTATCCTGCTTTCTTGATTCCCTCTCTGGGGAGCTTGTGCATTAAGAAGCACAGAGGTCCCATCACAGGGATATTCCATCCAATCTTGCAAATTGGAGCCCAGGCATCTGTATTATTTAACATCTACAGTGGTGACTGCTCAGACCTGCCACCAAACTTGAGAGTCACTGATTCAGAACAAAAAAGTCTGAAGCTTGACTCCAGCTCTTGTCAAGCCACAGTTTGAACTGAGTGGTGGTAAGTTTCCATTTCAGTCTTACACGTGTCATGGTAGCCAGAGGAAAGGTTTGTTTCCCGTCATTCATCGTGACCTCCACTTCCACCTCTCCAGGAGGCCTGTGGAAATCCTTACTCATTTTCTGCAGGCTTGGCCATTCCTGGGTGCTAAATGCCGCTAGGGCGTGAAGTATTCCACTGACCTCCCTTATACCCTACTTTATTTTCCTCCAGTGCCATTTTGATGGGCTCATCATAATCTTGGCCTTCAATAAGAAAGGAAAGGAACAGATTATGAGACTTCTCATCTCCTTGGCCACAAGTTCAAGTCCCAATGCCCAATGCTGTCGGCAAGGTCAGCGTTGTGAAATATCTAACAAACGAGTATACTTTAATCCTTTTTCAGGGGAAGGAAGTGTTGTTTCACTGACAGAGGAGTAAAGAATTTCAGTTCCTCAAATGAGTTTGTGAGCAATCTTGCTTGGCAGAGCAGGCTTTTTCCTCTGTCCTCTTTATGAGTCTTTGAGGAAAAGCGGGCAGTAGCTTTTGAAGAGTTCTCTGGGTAGTTAAGAAAAAGCTTCTCCTTACCCTTGAGAAGAAAGTTCCTCATTCTTCTTTCAAGCCATACACTTAAACCCATCTAAACAAAGCCTTCAAGTTGGGGTTTAAAAAGCCGTGGTTCAATATCTCATCTGTATGTCAGGGCTATACAAGGAAATTGGAATCTTCTTTTTTTTTTTCCCCATATAAGGAAAATAAAATCACTGGTGATAAAAGAACAGGTGGAGTAGAGATGGGGCAGAGAGGAATAACAAAGCAGGAGGCTTTGTGTTTTACTAGGTGTTGCTTGGAAGCCTTAAATATACTTTGGCCCATATGGTGGTCTCAGAATAGCATGCTTCAAATAATATTACCGAAGAGACATTTAAAAACCCATTAAAAGGGATTAATTGATTGCGAACACTGTGTGAGCAATAACTAAACAGAATTTAACTCCTAATGCCGTGTGGCAGCAATACTTATGCTTTGGCAAATGTCTGAAATCAGCGAAGAACTGTAAACAATTTAAACAGGGCTGGGGGTGGGGTGGGGATCCTAAAGTAGGGGGGGGTCTCCAACTTGGCTCTGCTTTCCTCTCTTTTTTTACCTGGTGTGGAGATGGTTATAGGGTGCAGGAGCCAGAGAGGAAAATATTAGAGAACGTTGTTTAAGGAGAAAGTAAGATGCTCATGAAATACTTTTAGCATTGTGAATGGAGCGTCCACTGTGTTTGTTAGTATCGGGTAATTTTTCTGTGACTGATCACTGATGTGCAGAGATGCCAGCTACAGGGCTGGAAAGCAATCTAGGGGTGGGGAAGACGTGAACAATTTGAACTTGGTCATGAATGAAGGATTTCAAACTCCAGGTGAATGTCTTCTTCTCCCAAATCAAACATGGTTACAGACTTTGTTATTTGTAAAGCAGATGCAAGGGGGCATTTCTTTCCAGAGGAGCTTTGTAAGCTCAGTTGGATTTGAGCTGGATACATGAACTCTGAAGGTGAGCTTGAACCCCTCCAAGTGTTCTGTTGTCACCTCACAGGCTTTCAAAGAAGTGCCAACCAGGGAAGGGCAATGGATTCTAACTGGCGATATTAAATGTGTTGTCTGGACCAATCATATCTGATTTGAAAAAAAATTCCTATGTAGAAGGGAGAAAACAATGATCAACGTTTATTACTTTTCCAGTTAGTGTGCTTTTAAGACATCATCTAGAAATTCTAAAAACTCTATAGGGTGAGTAAACCAACATTTTCTTTGCTTAATATGTTTCTGGAAAGGGGGTAGATGGGTGTTTTGTATATTCTCTTGAAGAAATATTACAAAGCTTGATCTCTCCCAGAGGAAGCAAGAAGGGTATTAGCTTGTTTCTTCTACCCTCTATGGTCTGTTCTTGACTTTGTTTCCTTATGTGCTTACCTTGCCACTCTTAGGTGTGTGACTCATTCAGAACCCGGGTTGTTTCTCGAAGTCACTGAATCTTTAATTTGAACGTTTTAGTTTTTAGTTTTGTGATGATCCTGAAATGATGGGGCTGACATTTTCCTGTGCAGAGTCTATGAAAAGAGATTTGGTAAGCAAACAAACAGTGTAAACATAGTTGTCTGGAAGCTGTTAAAATTATCTTTAAAATTGCCAAATGTCTTGGAAGCATTTATTTAACTTGAAATCAAAATGCTTGTGCCTTTCCTCTATAAAGTCCTAGCTATGTGACTTTGGGCAAAGAAATGTAATTTCCCTGAGCCTCAGTTTTCTTTTCTTTTTCTTTTTTCTGTTGAAATGGGTTTAAAAGCATCCATTATCTCCAAGTGTTTTATTTATCTTGTTATTTTTGCAGTTTAAATGAGACAACTCATATAAAGGACTTGGTATTGGTTGTGGCAGTTAGTGAATTTATTTTATTTTTAAAATTAGTTATCTAAAAAATTTGCATACCACGTGATGTGGTATGCACGTTACAAGTGATAAAAGCACATTTTTATAATTGAACTATGAACTGTAGTCCCTGGTTGAACATAGGTTCACTGCTTGTGTTGTGCAGGTCCATACATTTTTTTAAACCTTAGTTTTACTCATACTTATTGAGCGATAATTGACATGCAGAAAAATGCACATATTATAAAAGTGTACAGTTTGATACATTTTAGCTTATATATATGCCATGAAACCATCTCCACGATCGAAGTAATGATTATGTCTATTTTCCCAAAAAGTTTCTTTGTACCCCTTTGTCATCTGTCTCTCTCAGCCCTCCCCAGGCAGCCTCCAACCTTTGCACCACTGTATGTTGATTTGCACTTTCTAGTATTGTATTTAACGGCATCCTGAAGAACATACTCTTTTTTGCCTGATTTCTTTCATCGCCCATGATTATTTTATGGCTCGTGCATGTTGTTGCATGTATCAAAAGTTCATTTCTTGGGTGGGCCACGGTGGCTCAGCAGGCAGAGTTCTCGCCTGCTATGCCAGAGACCCGGGTTCAATTCCCAGTGCCTGCCCATGCAAAAGAAGTTCATTTCTTTTTGTTGTTGAGTGTTGTTCTTTTTGTTGTTGAGTGTTGTTGAGTGTTCTTTTTGTTGTTTACATTTCAGTCTGTGATCCATTTGGGGTTAATTTTTGTAAATGAGGCTCTTAATGCATTTTTAGTTGGTTAAAAAAAATCAGTAATTTTAAGTTCTCTTGTTACCTAGGTAAAGATGCTGAGAGTACTTGGGAATAATAAAATCATATTTGTTGTTAAATGACTTAGACATTTTAATAATTCAGACTGGTATTCCTGCACTAATTAGTCTGAATTAGTGAGTTAAAGGTAAAAATAATTTAAACAATACAATTCTATAGAGAAGAATATTTTAAACGGATCCTGTCTTTGTCGCTCTGAACAAGAGGAAAAAAGCTAACCAACCAGAAAGCCAAGATTTTCTCCTCCACTTGAGTAATAACTAGTTTGCATAGACTATGGCAAGTTACTTAGTCTCCCAGCCTCAGTTTCTGCAGCTGTACAAACAGACATTAGACGTGTTCCTCAGCTCACAGTGTGCAGATCTTGGTTCACCAGGAGCAGATTCTCAGGGCTTGTTGGGTCCATCTTTGTACCGAGCATTGATGAAGACGGGATAACATGTCCCTCACCGTGTACATCTCATTTTCCAAACATGTGTTGCTAGAATTTTGGTGGAGAAAATACATATTGATATAGAAGGGCTTTTAATTTACTTTTACTGCTTTGTCTTTAGGCATTTTCATTATCAAAGGGTACAAAAATGCAACCACTGATTGGAAATATACTGTGAGTTTTATTCTCATCAGTAAAATGTGTATCATTCTCACTTTTGCTGGGGAATCTCCATCTCAGTGATCTTTGGCTAAGGCTCTTTCAGGCCTTGAGGTTTAATGAGGGTGTGATGTAAGGAGCTGATATGATGTAACGGACTGATGGCTAGTGAGTTTTAGTAGCACTGAGGTGCCAGTTCGCTCAGATGGCCCAGGATTGAGGTGGCTGGGTGCCTTGTCTCTGCACCCAGGCCCCAGGCAGCACCCCTCACCCTGCTCAGAGTATAGCATGGGCTGGAGGCAAAGTGGTGTTTGTTGTTAGAAATATACTTGTAGCTTTGCCTTCTATGGTGTAAGGTCAGAATTTCTCTCTGTGAGTATCCCAGATTGTGTGCTAGTCTGGAACCTCTCAGGAATATGTTAATAAGCAGGTTAAATCAGAGTAAAAAGAAACATCCTTGTGAGGACCATCACATGGTCCAGGGACTGCTAAGTGCCTCCTTTTACTAATAGCAATTTGTCTACACACACGTATGCCATAAGCAGTTTTTACAAATTGCTGGGATTCTTAAATTGCAGTATATCTTAGTTTCCCAGCTGCTAAAACAAATAGCATACAGTGGGTTGGCTTAAACATTGGGAATTTATGGGCTGATGGTTTTAAGGCTAGAAGAAATCCAATTTCTAAGCATCAGCAAGGCCATGCATTCTTTCAGAAGACTATGCGTTCTGGGCTGGCTGCCAGTGATCCTTGGTCCTTGGCTTTTCTGTTCCATGGCAGTGCACATGAAAGCGTCATCTTTCTGTTCTGGGTTTTGATGGCTTCCAGCTTCTGGCTGCTCCCCATGGCTTCTCTCTCTTTCCATCTGAATTTCATTCTGCCTATAAATGACTCCAGTAATTTGGATTAAAGCCCAACCTGATTCAGTTAAGCTACATCTTAACTGAAGTAACATCTTCAAGAGATCCCATGTACAAATGGGTCCACACCCACAGGGCCAGAGGTTGGGATCCGAAAATGCTTTCTGTGGGGAACATGATTCAGTCCCAAATAGAATGTTAATGTACATCTGATTTCCTCTGTAATTCTTTGAATTTTATTTTATCATCTGAGATGAAGTTCTGAGAAGATCATAAACTTCACTAGTCTGCCACATTCATGGCAAAATGAAAACAGGTTAATAAGAACTATGATGAGTGCTTGCAGCTACATCTTGCCCTAATTGCCCTTAGCAAGTATCCTAACTTGGTAAGAGTTGCTGGTAGCAGATGCCTCTTGGGGCATCATCAGAGAACTGTTTCCCTGGAGGGTAGCAGGTGATGGTCGGGCAGGAAGCTTCCCGGTAGTGAACTCAAGTGTTAATGAAGATAAGCATACCCAGGGGCGACTGGGAAAAGGGAGAAGAGGCAAGGGTGGTCAGCAACAGGCAGACGTGGAGCCAGCTGTGTAAACTGGAGCTGAAGTGTGCTGATCTGGAGAACGTTAATGTAGCTTTTGTGGCAGCATCTCCTCGCACCAGGTGCCTAGTAAATTCTGTCTCTAACTCACGTTTGCTTCATCATTCAGTGTTTCCAGCAGGTGGGAATCAGATGCTAGATCACAAATGACTTGCTTTTCTGCTGAACCTTAATAGTCCTTTCTCCCTCTTTTTGAAGAGAGGACCAAGTGAAAGAGTCTCCCCCGGCCCCCACCGCCCCTGCTGGTGAGGGGAGGTTGGCTTGCTTTCTTTTATGGTGACTTCAAACAGCATGTCCTCTCTCCTCATGTGCTCTGGCCCAGCCAGCGCCTTTGGAGCCTTTATTGTTGTGTATGAAAATGATTTGCATCTGTCTGTCTTCCAAGGCAAGGGTTTCTAAGGTCGGGGAGGCACAGGTGTCTTACTTTTGTTTTGCAAAGTACCTGGCACAATAAGATTTTTTTTTTTAAACTAAATGAATGAGTGAAACATTGAATGTAATGGGATATTTCTCCTCTTAAAGTAAAATTTCCCAGGGCCTGTCATCTCAACTTTTCAGGATTAAAGTGGGAAAGGTTTTCTCAAGTTAGTTCCTGCTGGTGAATTATACACTTAAGAGTCCAGTTACCACTGGCTATTCCATAGTAGAGAGCCACCGCAGGTAATTGTTTCATCCCCCGGTAATAGACACTTGGGTTGTGCCAGCTCCCCACTATCCCAAAACAAAGAAAACAAAACAACAAAAAAATGCTTTGATGCAGATCCGTGCAAATGTCCCATCATGGACCTGTTCAGGAAGTTTCCTGGGATGTGCCCACGGGAGAGGCTGCAGAATTGAAGGGAGAGTGCACACTCAATTGTCACAAGATACTGATAGATAGCTTCACCACAGTGGCTTTCCACTTTACAATCCTAGAAGCTGTGTCCAAGATTTCTTCTCTGAAAGAATAGAATTTAAAGGTAAATATTTTGGAAAATAATTCCTGTGCTTCACTTGATCAGTTTTAAGGGTCACAGGCCAATGAATAGCATGTGTAATGTATTATTTTTCAGGTTAGGGAACTAAGTGCTAAATGAATACTTGTAGAGTTGAATTATTTCTAGAGAATTTTTTAAAAACCACAGGATAATTCAAGTGTCCTACATTCCTATTAAGCATAGTATTTCAATTCTGTAATATTCTTTTAAGAAAAAGTGATGCTGCCAATGTGTAAATGGGTGGCTGTTTGCCATTTGTGATTGAAAATTAGATTCCCCTTTTATCAGAGTTACAAACATCTCACCAACTGGGGAGCTCTCCTTGCCAAACTTGTTTAATGGGCCACAGGCTTGGTTCTGCGTTAACTGCACTGGTGCAATTAGATTCAAGGTTGACACATCATTAGAAAGTTCTCTGCCTAAATTATTTCCATTATTTCCCAAGTCTCAGTCCATTAACCAACCTGGTCAAGAGGCCAGGAAGAGAAATGGCATTCTCGAAATATTATTAGCATTTTGTGGTGAATATTGACCATTCTACATTTACAACCAATTAAGTTTTGCCCTCTTTTTTATTACGGATTATGACAGGGATTTTGAGACTGTGTTCTGTTAAATAATAAATAGGTCCAGCAAGGTCATTTTCTACCTGACCAAGAAAAACTTTGCAATAAGAAGACATGAGTTAAGAAAGAGACTGTGTCCCAGGGGAGTGGGTCCAAGTTTTTGAGAGTTGCTCAGATTATTTGCAGTGAAATGTGGATATTACCAATTACTTCTTGCCAGTGATTTGATAGCCTTATTCTTACCAAAAATTTGATCAAAGTGTTGTGTGAAACAGAGGTCTCAAAGTTGCAAACCGCAGGCAATTTGGGCTCCCAGACATGTTTTGTTTGGCTCAGATTATGTTTAAAAATTGTCTTTTGAATTGGTTGAGTTGTTTGCAAATCATGGGATTTCATATAAGCCTTCACATTTTTGGCAACACTAGGTTTTTATTTCTGCTTTGCAACAGTCTGCCAGCTACCTCTCCCCTCCTTGGGATCTTTTTCTTTCTCTATGTCATTACCAGACCTAACTTTCTCTTTTATATTGACTCCCTGGACCCTGAAATATAAGCAATTGAGTTTGAGAACCTCAATTCCAATGTTCCAGAATGAATGGAGATGACTTTAGTTCAAGTTTCAAGTGTCTTTGTCACTTAGCAGCATAGGAATTAAAAGTTTGGGCTCTGGAATCAAAATGGATTTAGATCAAATCCAGGTTCTAGTCAAGACTAGCTGTGTGATTTTAGGTAGTTTACTTAACCCCTCTGAACATCAGTTTCCTCAGTTAAATGGGGACAGCAGTTGTATCTACCTTATACAATTGCTGTGAGGATTCTGTTTGCATATGTGTGTATATGTTCAAACACAAATATATATATATATATACATAACACTTAGTATAGTACCTAGCTCATGCTCACCCATAAAATATCTTTTATATATAATTTGCTTAAAAAAGAAAATTCAATTGATAAATAAAAAGATTTATCTTCCTTTACCCATCAGCTAAGAAAAGTAAGAAGTAACATTTTTGCTTCACAAGGGCATTCATTAAAGTGGTAGGTATGCTGGGTTGATTGTGTTTTATTAATCCCCAGCCTACCGTTAATAATTACAGAAAGGAAAGTTTGAAAGCTGATAGACACTGTCCTGTTCTTGATATCTGTCAAAGCAGTGAGACTTGAGGAGACTGTGCATGTGTTATGGTTGACAAGTATTTCCATGAAGCATTTTGCTCATACGAGAGAGAGTCTGTGTCTCTCATAGATCAGATGACTTACAGTGATGGCTTCCATACTCCGGCAGGGGAGGTGGAGATGATGTCACACCGACTGCCAGGGTGAGGCGGGCTCTGACAGCTCACAGAAGGGAAAAAAGTGGGATCATCTGGGTGAAGAAAGCTTCTTGTGATGCTGGTGTTTGATAAGCAGTTGGCAAATCGGAAATCAGACTTAAATTACTGGATGATGGAGTGAGATGGAGATAAATTGGCCAGTTCTAGTGATGACAGCCTCTCTTGACTGTAATCAGAGTTTAATATTTTGTGTTTCTGCAGCTAATAAGGCTCCCCCTCCTCTTTTTTTTTCTTAGATGATGTTGGCTTCCAAAGCTACTAAATGCTGTTTTTCTGAGTGGTCTTCATCTCAGGAGCTACAACAATCAAGGAAAATTTATAACATTTAGCCATAGGCATATATCTATAATAAATGTGTGTATATTTATGCATCAAATGTATTATAATTTATTTTTAGATAATGGATAAAGTAGTAAAGCAATTATGGTTATAAAGGCCAATTTTAATTTCAGAGATTTGAAATCATTTTGATGGCAATTAGAGGCATTATCTGGGTGATTAAAGGTCGCCATCTATGATCCTGATTAGCTAACATCTAACATTATTTCCTGTTTATTCTCTTCTCAAATTAACTCCATCCCTTAGGGTACAGGCACTGTTTTTCCATGTTTGCAAAAGCCCTACGTATGCTTAATGTGCTTGGTGAACTGACAGGCCACGGTGTTATTTTATTAAGAGGGGCTTTGTCTTTCAGGATTGCTGTTTTATTTAACATTTGTGTAACGGGTATATCTTTGTGTTTTCAGAAATGGCTGTATGGCAACATTTTGACAGTTTGTAAGAATTGGAAGAAATCATTGAATGCTGTTATGAAAGGGAATCTGATTGTCATTCTTTGAAAATATAATGAAAACAAGAATGCTCATGGAGAATTTGTTTAATTCAAGAAGATGTTATTTACATGATGGTGATTTTGATTAATGATAATTGTTAATGCACTATTATTAACAGGAACTGGGCCAAATCCCCTGCTCTCTGCCATGTCCCCGTTGACTTTCTCATCAATCCTGGAGGTCTGTGCTATTTTCTTCTCATATTTGCACTCAGAGCTGTTCAATGACTTGCCAGCAAGTGGTGGAGCTGGGCTGTGAATTGTGCCAGTGCCCCTCCAGTGCCCGCACTCTTCATTCCGCACCGCATTGCTTCACTACTGATCCCTTTTGCTTAATGTGTTTTTGTTTTCACTTGCACCTCCCTGTGTCTGAGTGAGAAATAATAATAACTAATAATAATAATATTAGCAATTCCATTCATATGAATGTGGAATCTATGACTTGGGTCGAATGACTTCCTCAGAAACCATTAGTGAAAGTGGAACCTCTACTTTGTTTTCCAGCTCCAGGTTCCTGCCTCAATAGGGGGGTCAATTTAAAGATCGTGTAAAGTCTACTGCTATACATTATACCTCCTAAGGTTATAAGAGGCTGCTGAATGGTTTGAAAGTACAAGTCAAGAGAAGTTCTGCACAAGTCTGGGAGTCTATTCTAAGAGGGAATAGTCATACAGGTTAGATGTGCTTGGAAATATCTAGTCTCTGGAGAGTGCTGTTGTATAAGGCACCTAGGCTGGCTGTCTTATTCTCTTGTGTCATTTTAGATATGAACTCTAGGAATGACCTTGTATTTTATTTACACAAATAACACAACATTCCTTTTATTTTCTTTTAGTTTATATCATGGTAGCATATATGCAATACAAAATTTCCCATTTTAACCACCTTTATGTGTACAATTCAGTGATGTCAGTTACATTCACAGTGTTGTGCTGTGATCACCACTGTCTATGACTAAAACCTTTCCATCACCCCAAAAGGAACTCTGCATTAAGCAACACTCTCCGTTCCCTACCCCTGCCTCGCCCCTGGTAATATATGATCTACTTTTTGTCTCTATGAATTTGCTTATTCTAAATATTTCATGTAATTGAAGTCAAACAATATGTGTGCTTTTGTGTCTGGCTTATTCCACTCAACAAGATGTCTTCAAGGTTCATCCATTGTGTAGCCGGTATCAGAACGTCCATGCAGCGGTTCATATTGTAAAACATTTAGAAAGACAGATAATGCTTCCTTTGACCTCCCAGCCTTCCTCCCCAACACTGCAAGGATGACCACTTCTATCAGTTTGCAATGCTAATCAATTAGGGACACCTTCATTTGCATATAATTAACTAAATGATTTAACCACCGCTGAGTAATCCCCCCCCCCCACCAATAACCAGGAGTCTGGGGGTGGGCACATCTATTTAAGGATCCAGACTTCTCTCTTTCTGCCTCACCAACCTTAGTGTGTGGTTTTGTCTTCATGGTAGCAAGATGATTGCTCCAGTTTGAGATATCTGGTCTGCATTCCAGGCAGGAAGGACAGGAAAGGGCAAAGGGGCATGACAGCCTTGTCTAGCCCTTTTTATCAGAAAACCAGTAGTTTTTCCAGAAGCTACCCTCAAGGAAGTTTGTTTACATTTGTTGGTCAGAAGAGGGTTCCATGTCCACCTAAAAAAAAAAAGGGCTCTGAGAGTAAGGAAGATGGGGAAGAGGGATGTTAGGTTGTCATGTACCCATGTATGTTTATTCATCAGGCTTTCTCAATGAATTTTCATATGTGCATGTGCATATAGAAATCATTCTTGCTCCTCTTCTTTATTGGAAAAGTTGTGGGTTTACAAAAACTCCTGCATAAAATTCTGGATTCTTATATAACATCCTATTATTAACCCATTGCATTGGTGTGGAACATTTGTTACAATTGAGCGTACATTTTTATGATTGAAGTATTAAGTTGAACATGGTTTGCCATAGGTTTATTGTTTGTGTAAGGTCTATGGATTAAAAAAATTTAAAAATCTAACATTTCCCCTTTCAATCATATTCAGATATATATGTTAATTTCACAGTGTTATGGTACTACCACTAACATCGATGACCAAAACATTTCCATCATTCCAGTAGGAACTCTGTACATTTTAAGCCTTCTCATTCACTTCCCTAGACCTA
Organism: Myrmecophaga tridactyla; assembly: GCA_004026745.1. Taxonomy (NCBI): domain Eukaryota; kingdom Metazoa; phylum Chordata; class Mammalia; order Pilosa; family Myrmecophagidae; genus Myrmecophaga; species Myrmecophaga tridactyla. Next base: position 41,853 of record PVIY010009817.1, on the reverse strand, counting down.
TCCCCTGGTAATCCGTATTCTAGATTTTGACTTTATGAATTTGCTTATTCTAATTATTTAAAATCAGTGAAATCATACAATATTTATCCTTTTGCATCTGGCTTTTTCATGCGACATGATGTCTTCAAGGGTCATCCATGTTGTTGCATGCATCAGGACTTCATTCCTTTTTACGACTGAATAACATTTGATTGAATATATATATCACGATTTGTTTATCCACTCGTTGGTTGATGGATGTTTGGGTTGTTTCCATCTTTTGTCAATTGTGAATAATCCTGCTATGAACGTGGGTGTGCAAATATCTGTTTGGGTCCCTGTTTTTAATTCTTTTGGGTATATACCTAGTAGTGGAATTGCCAAGACATATGGCAGTTCTATTCTTAGCTTTCTGAGGAACCACCAAACCATCTTTCAGAGCAACCTCACCATTTTACCAGCAATAAATGAGTGTTCCTGTTTCTCTGCATTTTCTCCAACACTTGTTATATTCCTTTTTTAAAATAGCAGTCATTCTAATGGATGTGAAATGATGTATCATTGTGGATTTGATTTGCATTTCCCTCATGGCTAATGATGTTGAACATCTTTTCATGTGCTTTCTGGCCATCCGTATATCTTATTTTGAGATATATCTATTTAAGTCCTTTGTCATTTTTTAATTGGGTAGTTTTTCTTTTTGTTATGAAGTTGAAGGATTTCTTTATATATTCTGATATTAAACCTTTACTGGAATGTGGTTTTCTCCTATGATAATATCTTCTCCTATGTTGTAGGTTGTCATTGTATTTTTGATTTTGATGAGATCCCATTTATTTTTTTCTATTGTTGCTTGTGCTTTCAGTATAAAGTCTAGTGTTTTGTTGAGGATTTTTCTCTCTATCTTTATTTGACTTTGGTATCAGGGTAATGTTGGCCTTGTAGAATGAATTAGAAGTTTTTCTTCCTCTTCACTTTTTTTGTAAGAGTTTGAGCTGAATTGGAGTGAAGTCATCTGGTCTTGCACTTCCTTTTTTGGGAGGTTTTTGATTATTGATTCAATCTCTTTACTAGGAATTGGCTTGTTGAGATCTCTTTCTTCTTGAGTCAATATTGGTAGTTTGTGTATTTCTAAGGATTTGTCCATTTCATCTATGTTATCTAATTTATTGGCATATAATTGTTCATGATATCCTCTGAGAGTCCATTTTATTTCAGCAAGATCCGTAGTAATGTTCCCCCTTTTCACTTCTGATTTTTAAATTTGTGGTCTTGCTCTTTTTTTTTTGTTAGTCTAGCCAAAGATTTGTCAATTTTATTAATCTTTTCAAAGAATCAACTTTTGATTTCGTTGATTCTCTGTTTTTTTTTCTTCTAATTCATTCCATTGTAATCTTCACTGTTTCGTTTCTTCTGCTTGCTTTGGGTTTAGTTTGTGCTTCTATTTCTAGTTTTTCAAGTTTTGAGGTTAGGTCTCGGATTTGAAGTCTTCTTTTTTAATGTAAGCATTTCGAGCTAAATGTATATATTAAGAGCTCTCACCACTGTCTTTGCTGCATCCCTTAAGTTTTGGTATGTTGCATTTTCATTTTCACTCACCTCAAGATATTCCCTAATTTCGCTTTTGATTTCTTCTTTAACCCATTGGTTAAGAGCATGCTGTTTTATCTCCATATTTTCCATTTCTCCTGTTATTGATATCTACCTTCAATCTGTTGTGGTTGGAGAGTATATATTACATAATTTCAATATTTTCTTATTTATTGAGACTTGTTTTGTGATCTAACATATGGTCTATCCTTGAGAATGATCCATGTGTACTTGAGAAAGATGTGAGTTCTGTTTTTGTTGGGGTAAGTTTTCAATATATATCTGTTCTGGTTGGTTTAGAATATCATTCATGTCTTATACTTCCTTATTTATCTTCTGATAAGATGTTCTATTGATTACTGAAAATGATGTATTAAATTTTCCTGTTCATGTAAAACCATCATTTTCTCTCTTCAAATTGTCTGTACTTGCTCCATCTATTTTGGGGCTCTGCTGATAGGTGCGCATATATTTATAATTGTTACATCTCCTTGTTGAGTGTCCCCTTTATCAGTATGTAATGATGGTTTTTGCCCTTCCTATTTTTTTTATTTAAAGTCTATTTTATCTGCTTTTAGTATAATTGCCCCAGCTCTCTTTTGGTTACTACTTGCATGGCATATATTTTTCCCATCCTTTCACCCTTAAACTACTTTTATCTTTAACTTAATGGTGAGTCTCTAGCAGACAGTGTATAGTTGAGTCATGCTTTTTAAATCCATTCTGCCAATCCTTGCCTTCTGACTGGAGAGTTTAATCCATTAACATTTAAAGTCACTATTGGTAATGCAGTGACTTTATTATCTTCTGCCATTTTGCTATTTAGGCTTTGTAAGTCTTATAGCTTTTGTCCCTTACTTCCATCAAAGCCTACTTATGTATTTATTTGCTTTTTATTGGGTTTTTTTTTTTTTATTTCTGTTGGTTAGTACTTGCATGTCATATTTTCCCCAGCCCTTCACTTTCAAACTACTTGTATCTTTGAATTTAAGTTCAATCTCTTGCTGACAGGATATATTTGAGTCACACTTTTTTTCCTGCATTCTTTAATCTCTGCCTTTTGACTGGATACTCTAATCCATTTACATTTAAAGTCACCATAGATAATGCAGAGTTTTCTTCTGTCATTTTACTCTTCAGTCTTTTATGTCATACCTTTTAGTCCCTCAATTCCTCTGTTGATGCTTATTTTTATATTTATTTATTTATTTTGTATTATACAATATTGAGTGCCTTCTCTGTTCTACCTGGATATATTTTTTATCTATTTTCCTTGTGGTTACCATGGGATTAAAATGTAAACATCCTAAATATATAATAATCATATTTGGTTTGATACCAACTTAACTTCAGTAACATATATATGTTACTGAAATATATATATTTCGTATACCTTTCTGTCCTCCTACCTTTTTTTCTCTTGGTACATGTTACTACTTTCTTTGTACATTGTACATTCAGAACCACAGATTTATCATTACTTTTTATGTACTTGCTTTTAGCACCTGTAGGAAGTAAGAAGCAGAATTACATACCAAACAATATATTGCAATAATGCTGGCATTTATGATTATCCAGATGGTTATCTTTACTGCAGGTCTTTATTTCTTTATGCCACTTTGAACCATTGTCTAGTGTCCTTTCCTTTCAGTCTGAAAACTCTCTTTAGCATTGATTATAGGGTGGATCTTGTTTATCTGGGAATGTCTTAATCTCTCCCTCATTTTTGAAAGAAAGTCTCACTGGATATAAAATGCTTGGTTGGCAGTTGTTTTCTTTCAGCACTTTAAGTATTTCAACACATTGCCTCTTGCCTCCATGGTTTCTGATTCTCTCTACTTCCAGCTCCAGTGTTTAACTCTAGTTTGCTTCCTTTGGAAAATTTCTATCTCTTTACTAAGATTCTATCCTGATAACTTTTAGTTGTTTCTCTGTATTCTCCTTCATCTCTTTGATCATTTTTAACATCTTTTTAAAAACGCTTTGTTGGGTATGTCCACATTCTGGTCTTTATTGGTGCTTTCTGGACTTTTATCTTCTTCCTTTGAATGGGCCATCATTTCCTGTTTCTTTTCTCTTTTGTTGTACACTGTGGACTTTAATATTTAAAAATATTAACTCTTGGATTTCTGAGGTATCTGTCTCTTGATTTTTTTAAGCAGGTGGTGATAACATAGAAATTTTCTTGAGCTTCAGCCCTCCTATCAGGAAGATCTGCCCAAGGGAAATATAATGTGCAGGGTTTTCCCTGGCTTTTTTGGCCAGTGTCTTGTCCTGGGCTTTTGCTCATTAGTTATTTTGGAGTTCACCTCTTCACAGGAGTTTTGTTGTCCCCTCTGTTTCCCAGGAGACAGACCTCCCTCTCCCAGCTGTTTGAAGTTGGCAAGCTTTGCCCCAGCTTGTCCCCCTTTATAGTTTCTTACACTTCTTTTGTTGTCTCAAGTTGCTTTTGCTTGAAGGACAAATTCTGGGAGGAGGGGCATGCTGAGGAGGCCTTCCCCAAGTACGTCTTTCTTAATCCAAACAGGGTCAGGGATCCATAAAGGGGATATAGCCAGCTCCAAAGTGGTTTGGAGAAGGAATAATGAAAGATACCAAGACCTTCTTCCACGGCTCCCCAAAGCTGAGCTTTCTTGGCCTGCTTTGCAAATGCAGCCCTTCAACTAACTTTCTAGTAGCCCTGAGAAAGTATAGTTTCTTTACATTTCTGCTGTGGCCTTTGTCTTGGCCAGTTTGAAACAATGGCCATCCTTAGAACTGGATCCCCAGCAATCTAAAGTTGTTAATCAAAAGCTGTGGTCAGGGACTGGCCTGGTCTTGAGGAAGAGGCTTTTTATGTCCCTTTCTTTGACCAGCAAGCTAGCCAGGATATGGACCCCTTGGCATCCTGCAGCAAGAGTGGAGAGAGCAGTTTAGTGTTCTTTACCATAATTTATCAGCTTCATCTTCCTGCTCTTCTTTGAATGTTGTATGGCACTCTTCTGGCCTCTAGTATTTCAAAGTAGTTGTTTCAGACAGTACCTGCCTGTTTGATAGTTCTTCAGGTGAATTCTTCAGGTGGTGGGACTGAGTCCTGGAGTTTCCTAATCCCCCATCTTCCCACAATACCAACCTGAATGCACATTCTTGTAACTAATGTGTAATTAAATAAAAAAGTGACTCAGATACATGCTCCATATTAGCAATTTATTGGGTTTCGTTATAAAAATCAAGTTTTCTTTCTGTTATTTACAGTGTATAAAAATAAATCAAGTTCTTTTTATCATATGTAAAAATGTGCTGATTTTAACTATTTTGCATAGAAATTAAATTAAGTATGTTATACTGCTCCCTGCTTTTTTAAATTAGAAGAGACAGAGCACTATTGAACTCTTTGGTGTGATGACTTTAGAAATGTCTGTTTTTGAGTATTGTTTTAGAACCCAGCATAGTTTTCTTATAACTTAGGCTTTACTATTTCTCACTTAGCTTACAAATAATCATCTGTTATTTATCATTTTCAGTGTTCTGGCATCTAAGAATTCTGTTTTCCCCTATTGTGACTTTTATTGTGCTGTGGTTGGATTCAAGGGTATTAAAGAATTACATATAAACTAAAAGTGAACTGGTTCACGCAGATCTTTACAAGTAAAATAGAGAGACTTTGTGTTGGGAATGTATGAGGGATTCTTGGAAAACTCAGTGGAATATTTCTTGTCCTGTTTTCAAGGCTGTGTTCTAGGAACTTGAGGTGCTGGAAAGAGGACTACTGTGAAGGTGGAATTGAAATTGAATTTCTTTGAAAGTAGGTTAGGAAAAGAAACCAACAACTCTGGATGTTCAGTAATATGCTGCTATCCATTGTATTTCAAACCAAAATCATACTAAATAGATATTTCTGATAGTTATCTTTTGGCTACTTTTATAATTCTTATTTTTTAAAATATTAGTTTTCAAAGATTTTCACAAACCTTTGGCTTCCTTTAGTTGTGCAGCATTATGTTTTGCTGCATTTATCACACGTTGAAAAGCTCACTTCCAGTGTTTTATAAGCTGTATTTTCCTTTCAGTGCACATTGGATGCTATCTTTTTTTTTATTGTGGTAATATATGTACAAAATAAAATTCCCCATTTTAAACACTATTAAGTATGCAATTCAGTGCATACTTGAAATTCACAATGTTGTACCATCATCCCCATGATCCGTTACCAAAAACTTTTCCATCACTCCAAACACAGACACTCTGCGCTAATTAAGAATTGACTCCTCAGCCTGCTTTCTACTTCTCTCCCTCAACCTGAATCTACTTTCTGTGAACTTGTATGTGCTAGTTATTTCATGTAAGTGAAATTGTACAAAATCTGTCCTTTTGTGTCTGACCTATTTCACTCAACACGATGTTGTCAAGGTTCATCCACATTGTTGTGTATTAGAACTTCATTCTTTTTTAAGACTGAATTATTCCATATTATATATAAACCATGTTTTATTTATCCATTCACCTATTGATAGACACTTGAATTGGTTCCATCTTTTAGCTATTGTGAATAATTAATTCCACAATGAACAGTGGTGTACAAATATCTGCCAAACTCCTTGCTTTCGATTTTTTTTTGGTATATACCTGTAAGTGGGTTTGCTGGGTCATGTGGTAGTGCTATGTTTAACTTTTTGAGGAAATTCAAAACTGTTTTCCATAGTGATTATATAATTTTGCACTCCCACCAACAAAGTACAAAGGCTCCTATTTTTCCATACTCTCTCTAACACTTGTTATTTTACCTTTTTTTTTTTAAATTATAGCTATTCTAGTGGCTGTGAAATGGTATTTCATTGTGGTTTTGATTTGCATTTCCCCAATAGCTAATGATGTTAAGCATCTTTTCATTTGCTTATTGCCATTTGTATGTCTTCTTTGGATAAATGTTTCTTCACATTTTTTGCCCATTTTAAAAATTGGGCTGTCTGTTTGTAGTTGGCATTGTAGGAGTTCTTTTATATATTCTCCATGTTAAACCCTTATCAGATATAAGGTGTTCAACTATTTTATCTGACTCTGTAGATTGTCTTTTCACTTTCTTAATAATGTTCTTTGAACAGAAGATTTTAATCTTGAGGCAGTCCAAATAGTTTATGGTTTCTTTTGTTGCTTGTGCTTCAATATTTAAGAACCTATTACCTAATACAAGATCCTGAAGATATTTCTGTATGCTTTCTTCTGAGTTTTGTAGTTTTGCTCTTATATTTAGATTGTTGACCCATTTGGTTTATTTTTGCATATGATGTGAGGTAGGGGTCTACTTTCATTCCTTTGCATGTGAATATCCATTTTCCCAGTACTATTTGTTGTGTTTTTACCAAAAAGCCTTGCTGGGTTTTGTCAAATGACTTTTCTGCACCATTTGTGATGACTGTGTGTTTTTTTTCTCTTTATTCTATCAATATGGTGTATTACATTAATCGATTTTCTTTGTTGAACCACCCATACATTCCTGGGATAAATTGTACTTGGTCATGGTACTTTAATGTGCTGTTGGATTCAGTTTGCTAGTATTTTTTGAGGATTTTTGCCACTATATTCATAAGAGTTATTAGTCTGTAATATTCTTTTTTTTATGACCTCTTTATCTGGCTTTGTTCTTAGTGTGTGCTGGCCTCATAGAATGGATTATGAAGTATTCTGTCCTCTTCAGTTTTTTTGGAAATGTTTTACCAGGATTGGTCCAATTTTTCTTGGAATGTTTGGTAGAATTCACCAGTGTAGCCATCTGGTCCAGCTCTTTTCTTGTTGGGGGGTTTTAAATTACTGATCCCTCTCTTTACTTGTTATTGTCCTGTAGAGATCTTCTATTTCTTCTTGAGTCAGTTTAGGTATTTTGTGTGTTTCTAGAAATTTTTCCATTTCATCTGGGTTATCTAATTTGTTGGTGTGCAGTTGTTTATAGTAGGCTCTTATAATCTGTTTTATTTCTGTAGGATAGTTATTATGTCCCCACTTTCATATTTATTTTAGTTATTTGCATCTGCTTGCTTAATTTTCTTTGTTAATCTGGTTAAAGGTTTGTCCATTTTATTGATCTTTTCAAGGAACTGACTTTTGGTTTTGTTGAGTCTCTCTGTTGTTTCTGATCTCTATTTCATTTATCTCTGCTCTAATATTTATTATTTCTTTCCTTCTGCCAACTTTGGGTTTAGTTTGCTTTTTTTCCTACTTCCTTCAGATCTGAATCTGGTTACTGGTTTGAAATCTTTCTTCTTTTTTAATGTAAGCATGTACATTTACAAATTTTCCTCTGACCACTGCCTTTGCTGCATCCCATACATTTTGGTATGTTATGTTTTTGTTTTCATTTATCCAAAGATGTTTCTTAATTTTTTTGTGTGTGATTTCTTCTTTGACCAATTGGTTTTTAAGCATATTGCTTAGTTTCTATAAATTTGTGAAGTTTTCATTTCTCCCTCTGTATTGATTTCTAGCTTTGTTCCAATGTGGATAGAGAAGATACTTTGTATCATATCAAATCCATTTAAATTTAGTGAGACTTGTCTTGTGACTTAATATAGTTTCTAACCTACAAATATTCCATGTTTGCTTGAAAAGAATATGTCTTCTGCTATTGTTGGATAAAATGTTCTATATATGTGTGTTAGGTCTATTTGGTTTATGGTGTTGTTCAAGTCTACTATTTCTTCATTGATCTTCTCTTTCACTAGAACATTTAAAGTGGTATATTGAAATCTCCTACTACTATACAGCTATGTATTTCTCCCTTCAACTATGTCACTGTTTCCTTCATATATGTATATTTTGATATTTTCTGTTATATATTTTAACTTTTTAAATCATATAATATAATGTATATATAAAGCAAAGAAAGGAAAAAGCAATAACTTTCAAAGCACTCTTCAACAGTAGTTACAGGACAGATCACAGAGTTTGTCATGGGCCATGATACCACCCTCTCAGGGTTTTCCTTCTAGCTGCTCCAGAATTTAGGAGGCTAGAGGGAATAGATATTTTTTATCATCACAATCTACTTTTTTTCTTTTTTGTGAAAAATAACATGCATACAAAAAAGCAATAATTTTCAAAGCACAGCAGAACAATTAGTTGTAGAACAGATTTCAGAGTTTGATATGGGTTACAATTCCACAAATTCAGGTTTTTACTTCTAGCTGCTCTAAGATACTGGAGACTAAAAGAAATATCAATTTAAAGATTCAGCAATCATATTTGTTTATTAAATTCTACCTTCTCTGTATAACTTACTTTTGATCTCTCTATCCCACTCTTTAGGGGCATTTGGGCTATGTCCATTCTAACTTTTTCATGTTGGAAGGGGCTGTCAATAATATGGGGTAGGGAGATGGAACTATCTGATGTTCTGGAGAGGCTGGGCCCTCTAGGTTTCAGGACTTATCTGGACCAGGGACCTATCTGGAGGTTGTAGGTTTCTGGAAAGTTACTTTAGTACATGGAAACTTTGTAGAATCTTATATATTGCCCTAGGTGTTCTTTAGGATTGGCTGGAATGGTTTTGTTGGGGTTTGGCAAGTTATGATAAGTAGCAATGTCTAACTGAAGCTTGCATAAGAATGACCTCCAGAGTAGCCTCTCGACTCTATTTGAGCTCTCTCAGCCATGATACTTCATTGGTTACACTTCTTTTCTTCTTTTTGGTTAGGATGGAATTGTTGATCCCATGGTATCAGGGCCAAATTCATCCCTAGGAGTCATCTCCTATGCCACCTGGGAGACTTTCACCCCTGGATGTCATGTCCCACGTAGGGGGGAGAGCAACGATTTCATTTGCAGAGTTGGGCTTAGAGAGTGTGAGGCCACATCTGAGCAACAAAAGAGGTCCTCCAGAAGTAACTCTTAGGCATACCTATAGGTAGGCTAAGCTTCTCCACTACCTATGTAAGCTTCACAAGAGTAAGCCTCAAGATCATGGGCTTGGCCTATTGATTTGGGTGTCCCTAAAGTTTGACACAGTGTCAGGGGATTCCCTGATTGTAAAGTTTAATAGTTTTTTTCCTCCTGTCCCTCAAGGGACTTTGCCAATACTTTTTGATTATCTGTGTAATATATTCTATCTTGTAGCCAGGTATTACATTAAGCTATACAGGATTAAAGGCCCTCATTCTTATTCTGGGCTCCCTGTGTTTCAATTGTTCATATATGCTATCCAGACAGGTTGAGCTAGATTAGGTGCTACTGAAAATTTAGGTGCTGGACAAAATACACCTTTTTTCCTTTGGTCTGAAAGAGTAGGTGTGGCTCTAAAATATTGACAATGTCTTCCTTACCCCTGTGTTCTGAATTACCTTAATCTCGACCTGATCAACTTCATTCTTATTTCTAAATACCAGGTTATACATATATAGAACAGCCTCTCAAACTCCAGAAGTAATAATTACCACTCCAGATTAAATATATCTACTGTAAGAGTTTATAATCTAGGCCTCTGTTTTCTTATAAGCATTTTCTAAAGAAGACCATACAATAATTGTTCTTTTGTTTCTGGCTTATTTTGCCTTACCAAGTATCTCACAGGTTCATTCACATCGTTGCATGGCTCATGACTTCATTCCTTTTTGTAGCAGCACAATATTCAATCATATGTATACACCATCATTCGCCAATCTACTTCTCAGTCAGTGCATCCTTCAGCCACCTGCATTCATTGGGATCATGTAGACGGCCCAAAGTCCACAGTCCATCAATTCTCTCAATTTTAAATGATTTTATTTTTCCCGAGAGAAAGATAACCAAAAGACACTCCCTCACAAAATAGGAAATCTAAACCTTCCCTTTACTCTTGTCCTTCCCCCCATTATTTACTTCTGCTGTAGCTTTGGTACTGATGTTGCTTTCCTGTTTTTTTTTACATGGGCAGGCACCAAAAATCGAACCTGGGTCTCTAGCATGGCAGGCGAGAATTCTGCTACTGAGCCACTGTCACACCACCCTCATGTTTTCCTTTTAAACATAGCCCATAGCATGCAATAGCAGTTTCCCCCTGTACCCTGGACTTAAATGCTCTTTGTACATGAATCATACCTTTGAAATAGTTCTTGCAAGAACTTATTTATATTTCTAGTGTTAATCAGTGGGACACATAGGTCTATACAACCCCTTTCAATCTTGTTCACCTTTAATATGGTAATATAGACCCACTAGAGAACTGTCTTCACTTCTATCTGTTCCCTTACATTTGAGTTCAACCTCATTAGCTAACCGTTCACCCCATATCTAGCTTCTATGTATCTCTAAGTCATCTATATTCTGTATTATAAGCCTCTGATTTTACCTTTACCATGGTCATAAAAGTGGAGTCATATGTATCTCTTCTTTTGTGTCAGGCTTATTTCCCTCAGCTCTATGTCCTCAAGGCTCATCCATCTTGCCATGTGCTTCAGGACATAATTTGTCTTACTGCTGCATAATATTCCATATATATAGATTACATTTTGTTAATCCACTCATCTGTTGATGGGCACTTGGATTGTTTTCATCTTTTGGCAATTGTGAATAATGCGACTGTGAACATCAGTGTGCAAATGTCTGTTTGTGTCACTGCTTTCAGCTCTTCTGGGTATATACCAAGTAGTGTTACTGCTGGGTCATAGGGCAACTCGATATTTAGTTTCCTAAGGAACCACCAGACTGTCTTCCATAGCGGCTGTACCATTATACATTCCCACCAGCAGTGAATAGGTGTCCCAATTTCTCCATATCCTCTCCAACACTTGTAGTTTCCTGTTTATTTAATAGCAGCCATTCTTGTAGATGGGAGAGGTGGTATCTCATTGTAGTCTTGATCTACATTTTCCCTTATAGCTAATGAAAATGAGCATCTCTTCATGTGCTTTCTTTATTTTTTTGGCATGGGCAGCCTCCAGGAATTGAATCTGGGTCTCCAGCATGGCAGGCAAGAATTCTGCCATTGAGCCACTGTCACACCACCCCTTCATGGGCTTTTGAGCCATCTGTATTTGTTCTTCAGAAAAATGTCTGTTCATATCTTTTAGCCATTTTATAGGGCCCATTTTATAATTGGGTTGTTCTTTTATTGTTGAGTTGTACGAGTTCTTTATATACACAGGATTTTTTTTCCCACTGGTTTTAAGTTGCCTTTCTCTTGATTGAGTTCTTGCCTAGTCACTAAACTCTTTAGCTGTTTTCCAGAACTCTAAGAAAGGTGTTTCTGCCAGTTTTTTCTTGTTTAAAAATCCTGTGGGGGTCCTGAACCCCAGAGCATCTCACTGAGCCATTTTGATGATTTAATTCCCCTGGCCATTATTTTTTTAACTGAGTCAAATGAGAGGTTGAAAGCATTCAGTCAATCAATTAAGCCTATTTGGTACCTTATTCCATGTAAACTGTATGAGATTCCAAGGATGGTAAAATGTGTTTGCCCAGAAGTAGCTCAGGGGACTCAGAAGAGTGTTTAGTGAACATTTAACATTTTTGAAAATTAATAAATCAGTACATGATTCTAGCATATTCCACATAGCATATCATGAAATTCCCAGGCTCATTTCCCTTTAGTGGCTTCCCATGACCCTTGGAATAAATTCCATAGTCTTTCAAGGCCTCCCAGGCCCTTCTGAGCTGACCTCTATGTCTCCCTGACCTCATTTCCTCCACTCTCCTTCTTGCTCACTTTGTCCAGCCACATCGACCTCCTTGCTCTTCCTCAAAGGACACTCTGATCTCAGGGTTGTTCCATCTTCCTGAAACTTTTTATGTTCACTCCCCATTTCATTGAGGATTTTGCTTAAATGTCTTCTCTTCAGGTTTCCCCTCTGCCTGTCATGTCACCCTTTATTCTGCTTTATGATTCTTTATAGAACTTATAATTATCTGATATATTATTCATATTTTCTATTTCTTATTATTTCTCTCCTATTGAAAGAAAGGTGTTTGTCATTTTCATGGCTATATCTCCTGAATGGTACCTAGCATATAGTAGGTGCTCAGTAAATATTTGTGAAAGCAGTGAATGAGTTCTAAAATATGAGATCATTTATTTTTGTATTCCCTGAGCCCAGGAATATGATTAGCAAAAGTAATAACAGCAACAGCTAATTTATGGTAGCTTGGTACACTCTAGGTGCTGCTTCAAATACTTTATAAGTGTTAATATATATAAGAAGCCTTTGAGGTGGGTCCTGCTTTTATCTCCTTGCACAGTGGAGGAAAGCACAGCAAGGCAGTTGGGTAGCTAGTCCAGTCATGCAGGTAATGTGCAGGGTATTTGGGGTGCCTCGAGCTTGGACACTGTTCCATGCCCTAACCACCTTGCTTTACCACCTTTTTCTACCGTAGACATCCATTAAATATTTATTGCATTGGGATGACTAATTAATAAAGGGCCATATCATGAAAAACAGATAGTGAGAGACTAGAAGAAAATGTAGATGGTTGCTCATTGTGTTGTAAAATTAGAATTAGGATGGGAATTAGCAGAAGTCTTGTCTGGAGAAGGCAGAGGTCACGTTCCATCTCCATCTTCCCCATTCTACCCCAAACGAGAGATGGACTTCTGGCTTTTTAGGAACAAGTCTGTTCTAGTAGGCAGAGAGGAGGAAAGATGGGCATTCCAGGGAAAATAAATTATAAATAATAAATCATGCATTTAAATCATTATTTAAAAGAGACATGAAGGAATGGAAGGAAGATTGATGTCACAGAGTCATACTTTCTCGTATTAAAATCATAACTGACTCATGTCTACCAACACATGAAGATTTATTTTTAGAACACCAGTAGGAAGAAAGTTTCCCTTGACTCTGTGGTAGATAATGATAATAATTAAGGCTAATAGATATATAAACATTGTGACACTCCAACTTTATATCTCTTTGATGTAGCAAATTAAGTATAATTTACTTATTCAGAACTCTGTTGCTTCATACATTATTACCATATTCTTGCAAAAGATTCTAGTGAATCACAATTGAACCTTCACATTTCTTATTTAAGAGCCCTCAGTTTTCCTGAGAAGGGAGAAGAGTTATTAAAGAGGAATTATTTCAAAACACTGTTGACAAATAGGTAGGGATTTTAGACTCAAAAGGATTATCTAGTCTGATCTAGAGTATGAGATGAGGGAGATTAAAAAAAAAATTTTTTTTTTTGGCAGGTTTCACAGGGAGACAGTCTGGCTTGCTTTCTTTTCAGTAGATGACAATGTGGAAGTAAAAGTAGTATGATAATGTTTGGAAACACTATTAATGAATATCCATGGCTAGGGAGTCAGGGCTAGTAAATCTGAAAAGAAATTGATCACTTGTGTGTATTTATGCTTTTATGCTGATGGCCAGTTCATCTAGAAAGTTTTAGCTGCAGTTTTGAAAGGCCTGATAAAGTTGCCCCCCACCTTAGGTCTGAGCAACCAGAGCCTTGGAGTTTGTAAGCCTGTAGCCAAGGAGGCCCACTAAGGCTTCTCCCTGAAGTGAGGTGGACTTCTCTACTCAGTCCTGGCATACCTGTGCATTTACAGGCCTCTGTGGATCAGAACCAGGACAAATAGCCGTGTCCTGTGGACATGCAGAACCCAGAGAGGGAGAAGGGGCTGGACTCATTCTCAGAAACTCACTAACCATATTAGTCACTCCTGTTCAGGTGCCCTTTCATTCCTAACGTTATGCTGAACGGAGCACTTCCTCCCTCCAGGCCAGCTCCTCCTCATCTCCCTATTTCTGTATTGTGCTCGGTCTTGACACTCCAGAATCAACCTAGCTCTTCATTTCTTCTCATGTACTTCACCCACCACACGCCAAGACCTCAGCCGGTGCTTCTGGAAGAGTGGCCTGTTGCCCCTCGCATCGGAGGCAGCTGGGGAGCTCTTCTGCCTCATATTCATTCCCAGATGTATTAAACCAGTCTCTGGGTAAGCACCCAGCCATCTGCATTTGAGGACACCCTTCTTGAATCTTAAAATTTGCTCACCTCTGTCCTGCCAATTCAGCCTCAGTGCTATGTTCTGAATCTGCTTATCTTCAACTCTCTGGCCAACATCCCAGGAAAAGCCCAGGCTCTCTCTCCTCCTGGATCTTTCCCACATACCCTGTCAGTAAATTTCGAAATCAGATAACCTGAATTCTAATCCTATTAGCGAGCATATGTTAACAAGTTGCGCAACCTATTAGCGAGCATATGTTAACAGGTGGCTGGCGTCTAGGCATCTATAATTTGAGATGAGAATCCTTGCTTCTCAGGGTGCTGCCTTGGGGTTGCAGAGTGTAACACCGCGCAGGAGCTCTCCACGCTGCCTTCCTGAGAGCAGCCTGTGCTCATGCGTGCTCTCGCGGGGCAGCAGGGTCGAGGTCTCCCCACTTCTAATCTCCTTTGCACCTGCCATACTTTACGAAACAGACTGGACAATCTTTTTAAAAGGCATGCCATATCAGGTCACTCCTCTGCTTTGGTCGGTGGCTTCTCGCTGTACTTAAAAAAAAAAAAAAAATCTAAATTCCTGGCTATGGTAAAAAGGCCCTGTATCATCAAGCCTGCCTACCTCTTCCCTATATGATTTTCTTGGGAACGCCTTTCCTAGTCAAAATACCTTCCATCTCCCGCCTGCTTTCTATCTAATCACTTTGCCCTATCCTTCATAGCCCTTGACATAATTTAAATGTATCAAGTTTATTTTTATTTTACTTGTTTATTGTCTGCCTCATCTCTCACTCAAGCCTGTTCTCTGAAGGCAGGGGCTGTGTTGCATTCCCTCCTGTATACCTGATTCCGAGAGCGGTGATTAGTTGAATAAATGAAAAATGTGTGACTGAAAGAATGTGTTGAGTCCTCAGTTCTTTTATCTTGTACAATACCCCTGGTGTCCAAAGCCTACCCCTAGGGTTTAACATAAATCAGTTGCATTTATTTAAAAGTCTAAGAGGCCCTGGCACGTAAGAGGAGGCTTTCCAGTTTGTTTCATGGTGAAAAGAGGCATTTTTGAAGCCCAAAGGTTAATGACAACCTGTAGAAGGGGAGCTTCCCAAATCTCCCGTTTGTTGCCCAGCATCGCTAACAGAGGTCACCCCAAACAGGACTGGGGAGGAAAAAAAGGTTTATTTACACCAGCTGGAGGTGCCCCGTCTACAGACCAGCAAGCCAACAGCCTCCTGCCAGACTGAGCCACAAGGAGGGCATGTGATTAGATGAACCTGTTGAAGGGCTGGGGCACCCCAATGGGCTGTTCAATAATGGGTCCTTTGGGAGAGAAGGAGCCCAGTGATAAATGTGAATGAAAGTTGGGGTTTGCCGGTTACTTATTGCTATACAAGGAGCTACTCCAAAGCTTAGTGTTTTAAACAACATTTTGTTATCCCTCATGGTTATGGTCTAGGAATTCTGGCATGGTTGTCTTTCTTTATGTGGACTGATAGCTTGGCTGGTCTGAAGGGACCAAGACAGCTTCACTCAACCATTTCTGGGCCTTAGGTGGAGATGACTGGAAGGCTGGGCTCTGCTGGAACCCTCTGCCTGCCCATTATGTCTCGGGGCCTCTCTGTATGATCTCCCCAGCAGTCTGATGTTCCTTCTTATGCAGTGGCTTAGGGCTCTGGAACCAGCATTTCAAGAGCCAAAGAGTAGAAGTTGAAGGTCTCATGAGTCCTGGCCCTGGAAATTGGCACAAAGTCGTATTTTATTGTTCATTCAGATTCAGAGGGACACAGACCCATCTCTCCATTGGAGGAATGTCGCAGAACTTATGGCCATCTTTGGTCAGTCACGATTTATCACCTTTTAGCTCAGTCTATTGACCAAAAGGATTTATGAGATGTGAGACGTAAATGTGGGTTTTTAAGCAAGAATCTTCATTCTAGATAAAGATACATACTGAAAAACTATATACGCATTATACTTATCAGCAGGAATTTTCATTGCTCTGCTTCCCTGGAAGGATACCTTATACTAGGTGTAGGAAATCTTTTATTTAAGGAAGAACTTTTAGAAGTTCTGTTTTATTTTCTTCCCTAGGTATTCTTTTTAGTTGGCATGCTTCTTGGCAAAGTGTTCCAGTGAATCAAGTTGATTTTTGTTGGATGTGCTAATGAGGTGGGGAGGAGACATTCTGCCACATTCCACGCACTCTAAGCTTTGTCTATTACAACCCCAAGACCCTTGTGCCTGAGAAAGTACCAGAGGGGCTAAGGACCTCAGTCGTGGGGTAGGTGTGGTATAGTGCAGGCTTCAGTTCTTCTAGGGATGGCAATAGACAATATTACTAGAGCCACTGCTACTGAATGTTGGAAAGTTTAGGATAGTGTGGGGACTGTTGAGGAAACACAGTGGGGGAAGTAATGCAATCATACGTGCCTGTCCATTTTTACTTCTCATTCAAGTTCACAGTGCTGTTGCCATCAGGGTGAGTTGTTCAACCATGGTCAGTCTGAAAAGATTGCTGAAAGTTCAGCCTTACTGATTAAAGATACCTGCTTCTTATGGGGAAAACAACATAGGTCACAGAAAGCTCCTGTTACTGTCTGTGGCTAAAGGATAAAAAGTAAGAGCGGAAGCCATCAGTTACATGGTTATCCTAGATCAGAGACGAGACCGTCTGATTTATTCTCTTTCATCCCATGCGTAGCATTAGAGCCATGGATAGTGTGGGTCTCAGAAAATTCTGTCCTGGTGAATTTTATATATGCTCCACTTAAATATGGAGAAGATGGATTCTCACAGGTGCTGAGAGGTAGTAAAGTGTGTTAGTTAATGGCATTGACTCTGGAGTCAGATGCCCTGTTGTTAATCTTGGTTCTTCCATTTAATAACTCTGGAGACTAATGTTAATTACTTAATCTTTCTATGCCTCAGCTTCTTTAACTATAAAATGGGGAGAATAGAAGAATCCACCTTGTCTATGATGATTACACGTGCTATTGTGGACATGGTGCTACAAGAGTGATAGCTCTTAGCAGTGGGAGTATTTATCTTTTTGTAGAGTTGCTCATAGCATTAATTCTCTTTTTTTTGTATATTCATCATCATGATAATTTCTTAGATCATTTGCATCAATTCAGAAAAAGAAATAAAAAGAGAACAGAAAAAAATTCATACATACCATACCCCTTGCCCCTCTCTTTCCATAGCATTAATTCTTGACACGAAGTAGGGACTTAACAATGTTTCATGAATGAATTCTGCATTGATCTTTGGAAGACAAGTGTGAAGTGGGTACCATCTATGGAGGTGATAGATTTGTTTCCAAAACATGCTGTACACCTCGGCGATTAATGTGGATTTCCTGTCTAGGTGATTACATGCATTACTGTGCCCAGATCCCCTAAGTTTGAGAAGCTCAGTTTCTTTCAAAACCTTCTACTGAATCCAAAGCAACTGTGCATGAACCATGTAGAGTGAAGGTCGTGCCTTGTGATTTAGCTTTGGGACTGATGGCCTCGCAGTGTCAGGGAGGGAAGACCAGAACTGATGCCAGACAATTGAAGAGTCTCAGAAATATGATGCAAATTAAAATGTGCATATATGTGTGTGTGTGTGTGTGTGCGCGCGCGCGCATGTGTGTATTTTGTTCTTTAAGATCCCGTTCTATTTATATTGGGGAAGAGAGAAGCCTTTAAACGTTGTTGGATTTTTGCTCTGATCACAGGGTTACTGTCTTGAAAGCAGAAGTGGGTACATGAGGCAGAGCAAGTCCAGAATTAGGAAGAAAAACCCTACCGAGTTGAATATTTTAGGAGCTCATTGTAACAGTTGTGGTCAGTCTAATCATAGTCAGGGACAATATAGCCCAGCATGATATTCGGCAGGCATGCTAGGAATCATGAAAAGTTTTCATGTGGGAAGGGTGTTTGCTGCTAAACTTGCCATAAAACTGTACTTTTTCCAGGTGGGGAAGGGATAGGGCTCTATTTTCCCTTCTCTATTGCCAGATAGGGTGTGGGTGAAAGTTTCATGATAAAGTCATCAGCCAGCTTTCAGCTGCTGTCTTTGTGTGTTGAAGGAGACAGAATTTTAGAGTTTTTATTTATTTAATTTTTAAGAGAATGTGTTGTATCTCTTGGAGAAACTGTTGACCTCATCTCACGCATGTTTATTCTAAAGCTGTTAAGATGTGGCAAGACCTGGATTTCTGGTGAGAGAAGGTTTACTGATGCAGCTCACATTTGCCCGGTTGGGTCCTTCTCTCACCATGTCCATCTTTTCTTGCTACTTTAGCCTAAGGGACCAAAACATCTCTTTGGAGAAAAGGCAGTATCATATCCCAGTTTCCCCAGAAACCCAGATAGGTGAAGAGGAGTATACTACGTTTGTCTCTAAGCTTTCTGCTGTGTATTGTGGTCATCTCTTGCCAGTGCTTCATGTTCATGGTGGATCCAAGAAGGGTCTCCTTCATTTTCCTCTCACCCCAGAGTCTCTGTGACTACTGTAATTGATAGTCTGTCTGGCTACTGACACTTGTAGCCAGCTTATGGAGTTATTGCTTTAGATTTTCCCCCTTTAATTGTACCCCAATGACCTAGTACCTCCTCTGAAACAAACTTCTGTAGTGAGAATCAACTAGATCTCAAAGTTAATGCTTCTAACAGATTAACATGAGATTGGAAAGCTGAGCTGGGGGCCATATGCCAAGGGAAAGAGGAATTAGAATGAATTTTTAATTTAATTTTATGTTTTTTAATTTACTAAACATACCAACATACAAAAACACAAACATTCTTACCATATGATCATTCCATTCTTGATATACAATCAATAACTCACAATATCATCACATAGTTGTATATTCATCATCATGATCATTTCTTAGAACATTTGCATCAATTCAGAAAAAGAAATAAAAAGAAAACAGAAAAAAATTCATACATACCATACCCCTTACTCCTCCCTTTCATTGATCACTTGCATTTCCCCAATCTACTAAATTTATTTTAAGATTTGTTCCCCCGATTATTTATTTATTTTTCACCCATATGTTTTATTCATCTGTCCATAAGGTAGATAAGAGGAGCATCACACACAAGGTTTACACAATCACACAGTCACATTGCAAAAGCTATATCATTATACAATCATCTTTAGGGAGCATGGCTACTGAAACACAGCTCTACATTTTCAGGTAGTTCCCTCTGGCCTCTCCATTATACCTTAACTAAAAAGGTGATATCTATATTATGCATAAGAATAACCTCCAGGATAACCTTTAGACTTTGTTTGGAATCTCTCAGCCATTGACACTTTATTTTGGCTCATTTCTCTCTTCCCCCTTTTGGTCGAGAAGGCTTTCTTAATCCCTTGGTGCTGAGTCCCAGCTCATTCTAGGATTTCTGTTCCACGTTTCCAGGAAGGTCCACACCCCTGAGAGTCATGTAGAGAGGGGGAGGGCAGTGAGTTTGCTTGTCTTGTTGGCTGAGAGAGAGAGGCCACATCTGAGCAACAAAAGAGGTTCTCTTGGGGGTGACTCTTAGGCCTAATTTTAAGTAGGCGTAACCTATCCTTTGTGGGATTAAGCTTCATATGAACAACCCCCAAGATTGGGGGCTCAGCTTATTGCTTTGGTTATCCCCACTGCTTGTGAGAATATCAAGAACTCTCCACTTGGAGGAGTTGAGTTTTCCCCCTTTCTTACCATTCCCTGAAGGGGACTTTGTAAATACTTTATTCACTGTTCAAATCACTCTGGGATTTATCGGGGCATCGCTCTGGACAAACCTACAAAGTCTCATGCTGTACTCAAGGTTCCATGTACTATGGTGTTCAATTAAGCTGTCCACATAAGTTATATTAAGAAATGCACTAGTCCAAATATAAATTTTGTATGAAATAAACATTTTTTGCTTTAGTCTCACACATAAGTTAAAGTTTTAAAATATTAATTACCATCTATTTTCAACACCCTGCAGTATTGACATTTCCTTTGCTCTTTCTCATGCAAAAACATTTTCAAATTTGTACATTTAGTCACTATCATTATACACTCTAGGCATTCCTAGATTATACCATCTCAGTCTTTATCGTTTATCTGTCTGTCTGATTTCATTTGTGCCCCCAGGCCTCCTCCCTCTGTCATTCTCACATTCAGTGTTCTAACAGTATTGTATTACAGTTAGGTAGTATTGTGTTATCCATTTCTGAATTTTTACAATCAGTCCTGTTGCACAATCTGAATTCCTTCAGTTCCAATTACCCAGTATTTACCCTATTTCTACCTCCTGATGGTCTCTCTTACCAATGAATTTCTCCAAGTTTATTCACTAATGTCAGTTCATATTAGTGAGACCATACAGTATTTGTCCTTTTGTTTCTGGCTAATCGCATTCAGCATAATGTCCTTAAGTTCCATCCATGTTGTTACATCCTTCATAACTAGAATGAGTTTTTAAGAGGTAGGGAACATTTCTTAATATGAAAAGATTGTGAGTTGTATCTGGGTGTTAATGAAGCTTGAGTTGGTGCTGACTTTTCCAGGACCTATTTGAAGCATTCACATTTACATCATGTAGTAAAACTTTCACAAACTGCTTTGATCATTAATATTTGCTGTTCTGTAGCCCATTTCATTATGAATTACTTTTCTTTTTCTTGATGTTGTTTTCAACATTCTCCGATGGTGTTAATGTTATTTCCTATGACAGGAATTTAACGTGAGCAAGTGTTGCCACCTATGAAAGAGGAGAGCTCATTTCCCAACTTCATTCAGGTCCCTCTTAAAAATCACCTTCCCTGGCTACCCCCTATAAAAACAAAACAAAACACTCTTCTATTCCAACTCTTTATTCTCTTATTATTTTTCTTCTTAGGACTTAACTACTAAGTGCATTTTAATGTTTCATTTGTTCCACAGGACAAGGACTTTGGGTCTATTTCATTCACTGCTGTATGCCCATCATACCGAACTAGGGTTGGCAAAATCTAGGCCAAATCTAGCCCAGTCTGTTTTTCTATGGCTTCAGAACTAAGAATTTTTTTTTCCCTTTTAAAGGGTTAAGAAAGGTGTAAGGAACAATATGTAGCAGAGATTATCTGTGACAGGTCACAAAGCCTACAGTATCTCCTGTCTGGTGCTTTATAGAAATCATCTGCTGTTCTTTGACCTAGAACAGTGCCTGACACCCAGTGGGCCCACTGTATATATTTGTGAATGAAGGAATCTTGCTTGGGTCCAGCAATTTTGGGCTCTTACAAGATTATTTTTCATTTCATTGATCCTTGCTCTACCTAGAATGATGCCTCACAAACATTTGGTGTTCAATAAAAGCTCCTTGAATAAGGCTGTGAAAACATAAAAATACATTCTTGTCACTGAAAAAAATAATTGTAGTAAAAGATTTTTTATAATTCAGAGTTATAGCACTTTTAACCCATCAATAACTATGGAGGCACTGTGTGTCATTACACAACACTGTAGCTGAACACTGTAGCTGAACTATGGAGGCACTGTGTGTCATTACACAACACTGTAGATCTCCTGGTGGCATTCCAAGTACCCACAAGAAAAACATTGCTAGTGATAGAGAAAAATGCTTTCTGATTTTTTGCCCCAACACTATAGGTTATAAAAGCATGTTCTTTTAAAGTAATGAGTCTAGGTGATATCCAAGAGTCATTTGTATATGAATCTCCTTGAGAGTACTTATTTAAAAAAAAAAATGTAGATTTTTGGACCCCTTTCCAGATTTACCTAATCAGAATCATCCCAGGTAGGGCCCAGGGGTTTGTTTGTATTTCTGACAAGCTTCTTTTTGATTCTGATGTTCATGAAGTTTGAAAATCATTGTTCTGACTTCAGCTAATGGTTGGAGTGACAGGAGGGTGAAGGTTGAATTTACCCTGTCATTGTGAAACAAGAATGCTTCCTTCGCTGTGGGCACACTCCACGGCAGGGCTCCTCAGGCCTCGTTTCACCCAGATCAGGCCTGAGGATCTCGTCAGCATGTAGATTCTGACCTGGGTCTGGTTTCTGCATTTTTAACAGGCCCCTGGGTGATCTGATGATACCTTCCTGGACATCATTTGGCATAGCGAGGGGCTCAAGCAGGCATTGGCAAACTTTTTCTCTAAAAGGTCAGAGTGTAAAAATATTAGGTTTGGGGGCCATTACGACTCTATTGCCATTACTTAACCCTGCCGTTACAGAACAAAGCAGCCATAGGTAATACATAAATGAATGGGTGTGGTTGTGTTCCAATAAAACTTTATTTACAAAAACAGATGTACAGTTTCATTTGGCTTGTGGGCTGAAGTTGGCCAAACCCTGTGTTAGAGAACTATGCTGGTCATTATCGCTGCTCTTCAGACTTATTGAGCACCTTCTATGTGACGAGGAGTTCGCTAAGTGTTTTCTATCATTTATGTGCATCCTGGTATAACACACACAATGCACTTGTACATGGTATATGAATGAAATTAAAGAGTTACAAGGTCAAGGAACTTTCTCTAGGATCCACATCTACCAAGCGGCAGAGTCAAGACTTGAACGCTGACCTCTGGACTCCAATCTGAGTATTCATTCCACTACGTAAAGTTAGTTCCAAGTTGGTAATGAATCTTGCTTTGAAGATTTTCTTTTGAAGGACTATTAGAAGAAGTGTCTAGACGACAAGTCTTGTTATGGTTCTCTCTGTATCCCCACTGTCTAGAGCAGCGCCGGCAATGTGCTCGATACAAATTTATTGAGTGAAAGGTTATTTCATGAGTTCCTACTTATAATGCTAGTGCTCTTAGAGGATAAGATTTCAGAGGTAAAGTAATATGACCAATGACACCATTACTGCATTTTAAAGTAAGTCCTCAAACCCAGATTTTTCTACATACGGGCGCCTTCATACTCAGCGTATCACTAAAGCGTTTGATAATATCACTTGTAGAGATCTACACCATCACCTTGTTGCTTCAAATATATCTTATCCTCCTCTTAGTTTTGAGCCTTGCTCCCTTCTCATCATCGGGATGGCTGCAGTTTTGGCAAACCATGTCCCAGTGACTGGAGAAGAGCTCAGACATAACCCCTATCTTTTAGTGATGGAGAGTTCCTCCCAAACAAAATCGATAGTTCAATTCTTATGCCACCAATGAGATGAAATAAAGGGCCTGGCAGAGGGCGAAAGCATCCTTTTCTTTGTCTCTGTAGTTTCTCATTTCAGAACACTTAATGAGGTTTTGAAAATGAAATCCACAGATCTTGCTGGACTGGGCTTCTTGGTAGTAAGAGCATGTTATTAGAAACACACTGTAATTTGCATGTAGTTCTTCTCATGCAAAGTAAAAGGGCAGTTCGGTAGGTGTGTTTAAAATCATCACAAATAATTTTTTGAAGAGGCACACTTGACGAAGGCAAATAAAATGGCTGCCTTACAATGGAATTTACTGCAGTAAAGCTGCTGCTGAATGACTGAGAACCTGGCTTTTGATTCTTAGGAGGCAAGAGGGAAAGCATAGCTCGTGAAACCACAAGGAGTCTAGCTTGAGAAGTTGTATAGGTTCCTTGATCATTTCTAAGCATTCTTACCCCCCAGTGACCTAATTATGTCACATGCCAGCTGCACAACTTTGTACCTACGCAAGACAGCCACATGGCTTCTGGGCTTTGTTGGGAAATTCCTCACAAAGTGGATTTTCTCTCTCTTCAGCAGCTAACCTGACGAATTTATCTCAGATGGAAAAATTGCAACTTTTTATTCATGGTATTTATTATTTATCATGCTTTTTAGGAGCTAGCCGGTAAGGAAGAAATGCATTTGTTTCTATCTTGTCCCTCTACCTCATTCATTCATACATTCAACAAATGTTTGAATACTGATTGGGTGACATGCCCTGTTCTCTCTCTGCAGTAATAGAGTCTTTGCCCTCAAGGAGTTTTTTTTGAGGAGCATAAACAATGAGCAAACAGGAAAATGTAAACATCAGGTGTTGATAAGTTCTAAGGAGAACAATAATGCAGAGTCCAGGGGACTGCAGGGTGGGTCGGTGGGAGTTAGCTATTTCAAATCAGGTCACCAGGGAGGGCCTTCCTGGGGAGGTGCCATTCGGATAAAGACATGACAATGACCGGGACGGTGTTCCTGGTGGAGGGTACAGCAAGTACAAAAGCTGCGAGGAAGAGAAGCTGGGAGGAAGAGGGGAGAGGTGATAAGGCCAGAGAGGCACATGGCGGGGATACACAATTCCCTGTGCCTCAAGCCGTCATGCAGACTTAGGCTTTCAACTGAGTGAGATACAAGGTATTCGAGGATGTTGAGCAAGGGAACGTCAGTGTCTGATTTACACTTTTAGTTTCTTAGGCTGCAGATGTTGTGAAGTAGGACCTGTTAAACAAATGAAAACATATTCGCTCACAGTTTGAAGCTGGGAAAAAGTACAAATCAAGGCACCATCAACGAGATGCCTCTTTCCAAAGACTGTGTGTGTTCTGGGGCTGGCTGCCTTGGTTCATAGCTTGTCACATGGCGAGGTACATGGTGGCATCTCCTGGTCTCCCCTTCTCTTCTGGGTTCCATTGATGTTCATCTTCCTGCTTTACTGTGACTTTCTCTCTCTGCCTGAGTTTCAGGGACTCCAGTAACAGGGTAATTAGGCTGGGCCACACCTTAACTGGAGTAACTTTATCGAAAGATCCTACTTAAAATGAAATATTATTTAAAATAAGTCTGGTAGTAAATTATGGTGGCTTAGACAAGAGTAGTAGCAGTGGAGGTGTGAGAACTAGTTAGATCCTGGAAATGTGAAAATAGAGCCAACTACAATTTTACTGACAAATGGAATGCAGATTGTGTGTGTGTGAGAGAGAGAGAGGGAGGGATGAGGATGATGCCAGTGGGTTTGGCTTGAGCAACCAGGAGGAGAGGTGACTATTTCTGAGATGGGAAGGTGGTGGGAGGGACTGGTGTATGGAAGGGCAGGAGTGGAAATCAGGAGTTTGGTTTGGGACATGTTGAGCTGCGACACTTCTTAGCTACCTAAATGAATATGTCAAGAAGGCACCTGGATAGAAGGTGGTGAAGGTCAGGTAAGAAGAAGGTGGGGTGTTAATAGCATTTTGTTCCTAATACCTGGGTTGTAGGGGTACAATAAATAACATTCTTTTTCATGGCAGAATCCAGAACCTATTGATAAATTAACATAAAATTTATATAGGGAGAATTGAAGTTTCTGGCATTATTGTTCATAATAGCAGGATTAGAGAATGTGGCTTTGGGTCTGTGGCAAAATGGACTTGCTCATACTTTACTCCTGAATCAGATGGGTTTCTCTTCCAGCCATGGCTGAGCTGGACATCCTCAGGCTGCCCATAGCAGGGGTAGGTCATTTACCACATGGAACCAAGTGGAGCAGAATGTTAGGTTCTGCTCAGGTAGGCAAATCCTAAAACCATGTTTTAACCACCCTGAGCCTTGAGGTCCTGATACCTTCTTCTTAAACTCACCATTTCAGCCAGTTGCATTAAATCCTTCCTCCTACCCTGCAAAAGGTTTCGTGAGGGGTGGGAGAGAGGAGCATGAGTCAGGAATACATGCTCTCCACACCTCCGTAAGTGAGTGTTAGATGCTTTACATTATTTGTTTCATTTAATCTTCACAATTTTTATCACCATTTCACAGATGAAGCAGCTGAAGCTTAAAGATGCTAATTTGCCTCAGATGATGCAGCTTGATGTGGGAAGAGCATGGTGTGCATTTGACACTTTAATGTTTTGTAAAGCAGTGAACTATCAAAGGAGTGATCATTTTATTTTATTTTATTTTAAGCTAGAGTCATGGAAATGTTTTGTTGTTATTGATGGAGTGCTAAGAGTGGAAGTCAGTAAAGGGAAAATTTTATTTAAGGATATCAAGAATTAAGGAAAATAGCTCTTCCAGTGAAATTCAGTGTTTACATGTTATTTAAAGAAACAAAAAGGACCATTGCCTGTTCATTCTTATTGGATTTATTTTTAAGCACATTTTATTTTCACTTTTTATTCCCAAGGGCTTGAATGTTTTAGATATTCAAAAAATTGGGGTTCCTCAGACATGCTACTGCAAATTTGCTATATTTCGTGTAAATTTAGGTGTCTGTTTCACTTGTGGAACATTCTAGTTTGTTTTTATGTACACATGCTGAATTTGTGTGTTTTTGTAAAGTCTTTAGATAAAAAGACATCGTCTGAAATTATACAGAAACTGCTATGATTTTTCTCCCTTCTCATTTGGTTGCTCTCATAGTAATGAGGAAGAAAGACAAATAGTCCAAATCTCAGATAGGATTTTATAGATTTGCATTAGAAACAATTGAGTCTTCAGAAAGAGCGTGTGTTTTCATTATCCTTGAGCCTCCTTAGACTGTGTACAGTACTATAGTATGCCTTCTGTCCCTCTTCCCTTCCAAGTTATGCTCCCCTAACTGCCATCCTGCCCTCAAATTCAGGGGGACGTTCATGTACATTCATTGACATTCTTTTATTTATTTCCCACGACACTGCTCTAAATTAGCTTTCCTATTATTCCTTTTTTTATGAATGAGCAAGTACCCATGGTAACAGAGGTAATGGCAGAGCTGGGTCATCAAACCTAGAACTTGGTATTCCAAATCCAGCATTCTTTTCTTCTTAGCCCTTCTCTCCCTTTTGCCCCAATGAACTCTGCCCTGAACTGAGCCGTGGTTTCCGGCCTCTATGCTTTGTTTATGTCTGGCAGCCCTTCCTTACCTTCTAATCCTCTCCTCACTTTCCAAGCTATCACAGCACTGCCTGACTGGTCTGGGAGGCCTCCTGGTTTAATTTCTTCCCTCATTAAAGCTCTGATGTGGACTCTAGTGTGTGTCACTTACGGCATTCCTCCCTAAGCCACGTGTGCAATGGTGGGTTTCTATGTATTCCCTCCCACAGTCGTTGTCAACTCTTTGAGAGCAGGGACAGAGACACCACTCTGTGCCCACTAGAGTCCATGCACAGAAGAACAGAAATGGTCATTGAATTAACACCTGATGCTCCTTGGAAAGCCTGCCAGCAAAAGGCATTCCCTTTGAAGGTTGCATTTGCAGTCTTAGGAGTTATGGGACCAGGTTTATTGCTCAGTAATCCAAAGTGAGCCTCTCCTTTTTGTTTGCCTCCTGAGGTATGTCCACTAAGGTAAGGTTCATACAGGATAAATGAAGATCAGAAACGAAACCTGAGAACACAGCGGTGAAGGCCTCAGGCCCCAGAAATGCATTACACTTTGCATCCAGGTGGTAAGTGAGACTGGTCTAGAAAATATGCCAGAAGGTAAATCATAAGAAAAGCATCTGATATATAGCAGGTCCGCCAAAAGACAATGGTTCTTCTTAGAGGACTGATGCCTGTTCCTGACTCTTACTGACTGAATGAACTTGAGCTCTGAATTCAGGACCTCAGAATTCTCATGTGTTAAATGGAAGATGATATTTTCAAACTCACTGGATTGTTTTGCCATGGAAAGCACGGTTTCTGGAGCTTGGTATGGTAGGGCGAACAATTGCTTCCGAAAGACGTCCATGTCCTAATTCCTGGAACCTGAGAATTTGTTGCTTTACATGGCAAAAAGGGGCTTTGCAGATATGATTAAGTGAAGAATCTTGAGGTGGAGAGATTATCTTGGACTATCTAGGTAGGTCCAGTGTAATCACAAGGTTCCTTAAAAGTGAAAGAGTGAGGCAGGAGAGTCAGAAGCAGAGAAGGAGGTTCAACAAAGGAAGTTGGGGCTGGAGTGGTGTGCGATTGCTGGCTTTGAAGATAGAAGAAGAAATTCCTTAGCCAAGGAACACGGGCAGTCCCTAGAAGTCAGAAAAATCAAAGAAAGGGATTCTCCTCTAGAACCTCTAGAAGAAACAGCCATACTGATACCTTGTTTTTATCTGAGACCCTTTTGGACTTGATCTCAGAACTTTAAGGTAATAAATGTGTATTATTTATGCCACAAAGTTCCTGTTAACTTGCTGCAGCAGTTCATGGTAATTTGTGTAAATGAATATTTGAAATATTAAAAAATGATGTATATTATTTGTTTCTGTTGTTACTGTTATTTTTAGTATGACTTGGAGAAATCACATCCTCTTGGCTTTGGCTGTTGTAGGCATGCTGATTGCATCCTTCCACTGGCTTCTTTTTTCTGAGCCATGGGCCCCTTTGGCTGGGCAGTAAAGCCTCTGGATCCATAATAATTAGGTTACAGACCCATAATCAAGTTTAATTCCTAAGTTAAATTCAATAGGATAACAAAATTAATGAGCTTGAAATGCAGTTTTTAAATATTAAAAATTCAAGTGTGTAATAATATAATATTTATACTTCTTTTTTAACACATTAAATAAGACCTAGGGGTGAGTCAGAGAACTACAAGAACTGAAATGTGGGATGAAAATATCTATGATTTCTTTTGGTGACAAAATGAAGGGTGATTGCTAATACTATTGTGTTTCGTTGTGTATATTCACAACTGAAGGAAATGCTAAATCTCACATACAGGTTAGTATGATGGAACTTTTCTTCCCCCATATACTCCACCCCACCTTTGAATTGTAACCATGGACCCCTTGGGGCAGAGGACCTCAGAGTATGAATCCCTAGGAAGCATCTCGTGAAAGGGCCATAAAAAAGCCTGGTGAAACCTCAAGATCTTAATGCTTACATTAAGAGCCAATGTAGTGTATTCTGTGAATCCTGTGGGGTTGCGGAGGCGATAGGGATGTCAGGATGAGGAAATGACTGCTCTGATTCATTTGGGAAAAGCCAAAACCATTCATGTAAACTGAAATGAGTGTATTTGGGCCTCCTGGTTTGGAACATTATTTGTAAGGCTAACTTACCAGGAGAGCGGAGCTAGCAAATACACAATTTTTTAAAAACTTTTTTATTGAATGGTATAACATATATACAAAGCAAAGAAATAAAAAAGCCTTAGTTTTCAAAGCACTCTTCTACAAGTAGTTATAGAACAGATCCCAGAGTTTATCATAGGCTCTCTGATTTTTCCTTCTAGCTGCTCTAGAATATAGGAGGCTAGAAGGCTTAAATATTTATTTATTACCACAATTGCCTTTCTTTCTTTCTTTTTTGGTGAAAAATAACATATATATATGTGTGCATATATATATATATATATATATATATAAAATAAATTTCAAAGCATAACACTACACTTAGTTGTAAAACATAGTTCAGAGTTTGACATGGGTTACAATTCCACAATTTTAGGTTTTTGCTTCTAGTTGCTCTAAGATACTGGAGACTAAAAGAAATAGCAAGTTAATGATTCAGCATTCATATTCATTTGTTAAATCCTATCTTCTCTGTATAACTCCACCATCACCTTTAATCTTTTTATCCCTCTCTTTAGGGGTGTTTGGGCTATGGCAATTCTAAATTTTTGATAATTGGAAGGGTCTGCCACTGATATGGGGTAGGGAAATGGAACTATCTGATGGTCTGGAGAGGCTGGGCTAGGTTTCAAGACTTATCTGAACCAGGGACCCATGTGGAAGTTGTAGGTTTCTGGAAAGTTACTCTAGTGCCTGGGACCCTTGTGGAATCTCATATATTGCCCTAGGTATTCTTTAGGATTGGCTGGAATGGGTCCTGGTTGGGTGTTGGTAGGTTATGATAGGTAGCAAGGTCTACTTGAAGCCTGTGTAAGAGCTACCTGCAGAGTAGCCTCTCAACTATATTTGAACTCTCTCTGCCACTGATACTTTATTCATTACACTTCTTTCCCCCCTTTTGGTCAAGATGGAATTGTTGATCCCACAGTGCCAGGTCTGGATTCATCCCTGGGAGTCCTCTCCCATGTCACCAGGGAGACTTTCACCCCTGGATATCATGTCCCACATCAGGGGGAGGGCAATGATTCCACTTGCAGAGTTGGGCTTAGGGAGACTGAGGCCACATCTGAGCAACAACAGAGGTCCTCCAGAAGTAACTCTTAAGGCATACCTGTAGGTAGTATAAACTTCACTGCTACCTACATAAGCTTCACAAGAGTAAGCCTCAGGGTCAAGGGCATGGCCTATTGATTTGGGTGTCCCTAAAGTTTGGCACAGTATGAGGGGGTTCCCTGATGGTAAGGTTTAATAGTTCCATATTGCAACTATGCAATTTGAGAGTAGGGTACAGTGATGAGAGCCAAATTATTTCCATTGTAGCAAAGCATTAAAACACAAGGAAGGGAATGAGTAATGGTGTAAGGATTTCAGCTAAATTCCCTGTTGGAAGTAATTTGGGATAAATAACTAATTAGGGAATTTTTCTTGACAAAGAATTAGTAGGAAGGTTCAGTAAATCATGCAGACTACTGTCACTCTGCGGGACAAACAGCAGAGCACAATTCAGTTTACAATTGAGTAACTTATTTGGTAGCATATCAGATAGCTTATTTGGTGAGAGTTTTAGGCTTAAATGTGGCACATTGCACATAGTAGGCAGGCAAGTTTTCGCTGAATTTGTTTGAAATCAGTAATGCTTTCCATCCTGTTCGCTGTTTGGAATACATGAACAACAACAGTCAATATTTGTTTTCACTGGATAATTTAAAAAGACATCTATGGCAGTCACAAGTAAACAAGAGCTTTTCAAAGCTGTCCACACCTGCTATATAAAAAAAAAAATCAGTATTATACATTTTTATTTTGTAACAGGAGGCTCAATAGGATTGCAAAATTAATACCAGTAGAGATGTTCTACAGGCATGTTCCATCGTGGAATTACTGGAGAAGCACTTGCAAATACTTTTTTAAGTGATGGATTTGACAGCAGTGTCTTTAAATAGAAGACAGAGAGCTGTTAGGTACTTGCCGTGGTCTGAACATGTCAATATTTTCTCATTTTTCTTTTGAATAAAGAGGTACATATGAGTGAAACACCTAAAGAAAGTACAATTATTGAGAACGTACCCTTCATGGCTTCACTCTTGGTGATAAGATTTAAAATGCAAGGTGGCAGTGGTGTTCCTTGTAAGGATTGGTTTACTGAAGAAATTGCATAATTCACAATTTATATTCTTCCAGACTTCTTTTCTCCTGGAAAAAAAAATAAGGCCAGGAGTTGTCTTTATGGTTTATAAATCTACTACCATCAGATCTTATTGTCGCTTTGATGCTGTGTTTATTTCCCCAACATTATCTCTAATAGCTCTGAGTTTGCACCTAAATTAACAGCCTGGTGTATTTTGGCAGTGGTTCCAACGTTATTGATTTTCAGCCATGTTTTTCTGCATCAGTGACTGTAAGGATGACATTATTACAGAATTTTAAGAAGATTTAACTTGTAATTATTGACTGGTAAAACAACAGCACAATGGTGAGTAAAATTATTTACAGAATTAGTTTCCACAATACTAACAGAGTCCATGGGTATTTGTATACCAGCTAAATTGGCACTATCATGTGGTGTAGCATAAACAGTTTATAAAATTCCCTTGCTTGCCAACTTTGAAGTGAAACCCTTCACATTTTTTTTTAATATTGGAGGATTTACATTGTTTCTAGTTTTGTATGTAAAGTGATATTTGAATAATATATCTTGTGATTTCAAATTTGCATATTTCAAAACTACAGAAAACTCAACCAATCATATGGACAACAAATTATATTCCTAGGCAAATAGTTTTAAGCTCAGACTGTCAGAATGTACTTCAAATTCATGCCTGAGTTATTCTTTTGTACTCGAATTTCATTGCATTGGTAAACTAAAGATAAAAAATGGCAATTCAAAAGAGACCCTATTTGTTCTGAGTCATCCTATTCAACTGTGCTTTCAGGGCTTAGTTTTGCACTTTAAAATTTCAAATTATTGTCATTGTCTTATTAGCATAGAATAATTATAATGTATTTTTGCTTATGTGTAGCGAAGTATACAGCTTAGTGTCTTGGGTAATGAAACTTACAGTGTAGCCCTAGGTGTGTAAGAGCATTCCCAGGAAGTGATCACTAATTATGTAAGTTGGTTATATTGTTATAAATTTTATAATTAGAAAATATTTGTCCCCCTGCCCCCCCCCCACCTCATAGACATCAGATTTGATCCTGTGACTTGTTTTGGCTGATGACTTCTGAGTGCAAATGACAGGTGTACCTCCTGAGCAAAAGTTTGAGTTAGTGGGTGGTTTTGCCATGTCCTCTTTTCCCTCGGGCATGTCCCAGATACAGGCAACTCGCTTCATTTGTGTTCTGGAATGATTATGACATGGCACATAGGCATTGTAGATTTGCAGAGTACATGTGACATATGTGAGAAACAAGCCCCTATTGTTAGCCACTGAGATTTTGAGGCCATTTTTTATTGTGGCATAACTTACCATATTCTAACTGCTGTAACAGATTTAATTACTCCCTGTAGGTCTTTAGAGGATGAAGTAGTCACTCAGAGCTTCTGTATATGGGATTTGAATTGAACATAAGGAAAAAGTAGAGTTTAAAATTAGAAGTGAGAATGGGCCTTGCTGTAGGGAAATCAGATAGGTCAAAGGTGAGATGTGATATGGGATGGCTCTTGACCTATTGAAGGGGAAAAGTAGACTAGTGTGGCTCATTCAGAGAGCTTGGCTATGCAGTAAATAATTGGGGGCAGGTTGGTTGGGTCTAGATTGTGAAGATTTAAGAGAGTTTGTACTTCTTTTGAAGGCAACTTGGATCTGTGGCCACAGTAGATACTCGTTAGAAAGGATCAAGGAAAAAGTCATACTACCTAAAGAAGAGTGGAAAGCTATACTTAAGCTAAAGCAAACCATTCCATTAGAGTTGTACCTTGGATTGTACCACTCTTTATCCTAATAGTAAGCTTGAGTTTTGACAGAAGTTTCCAAAGAAGAATGCACTTGCGATTCCATTTCATGTTCAGTATTATGAAAATGTGGTAATTTAATTGAAAGAACGGCTAACTTTCTTGCCATGCAACCTTTAAAAAGTGGGGTTGCTCTGTGCATTAATGCTGTGTGGAAAAGCTAGGTGACATCTGAGATGTTCTACTATGCTTAGCAATCTTACTGAATAGGGAAGAATCCTCATTCCACTCTGTGTCAGACAGTTCTCTCTGCACTCTTTGTTGTTCAACACTGTTGTGTTTCGGCTACTCTTCATTGCAGGGCTCACATATTTATGATAACTTCAGGCCATCTGCTACTCAGCTACTATCAGAGAATGAATAACAATTTCCATTTTAAAGCCATCCTCATTACACTAAAGCACTTCCCATAGTACTTATCTTCCGATGCACTAGATTTTGTTGTTCTAAATTCATGTTGAATTATTAGCTGGTAAGCACATATTTTTTAGAATTAACCTTCCTGCCAACAACAACACAAAAATCAACCTGTTGCCTTTTATTCCCAGGCCACAATATAGGGCTTTAAATGTGACAAAGATTCATTTTGACCTTCTGATTTAGCATCTAAATTAGGATACTGGAAGCAGAAGGCTCCATATTTTCTTCCAGTTCCTGTATAACGCCAACAGATTGGTATGAATCAAAAGTGGAACACTTAGAAGCAGATACCATTTATAAAATGTCAATTAGAGAAGGCAAAACTGCACATAAAAGTCAGCTAACTGGTGATATCAAATAAAATAGTTTTCTCTGTTGTTTAATACTATCATTATCATTTTGTACTAGAGTAAAAATATCATGTAATCTCCATTCTGGTAATTTGAAAAACATAATGAACAGTCATATATCAAGATTCTTAGTTGTATTTCCCTGGAAAAAGAACAATAAAAACACTGAAGATATGGTGGCTGGTTTGCATCTTGTGCTACACTATAAATTTCTGGCTCTGGAAAAAAAATACATGGAGTTTTGTGTAAAAGATTTGCATCTTTTGGGGACTAATTCAGAATTCAAATGATGGGTTTTTCTTTCATCTATGAATAGGTCAGGATTTCACAAATGGTGGTGCATGTGCCAAATCCAAGCCACTGCACCTCTTTTTTTTTTTGTATAGGCAGGCACTGGGAATTGAACTGGGGTCTGCAGGATGGCAGGCAAGAACTCTGCCTGCTGAGCCACCATGGCCTGCCCTCCACGCTGCCTCTTTTTATAGGGCCAATGAGCTAAGAATTGTCTTTACATTTTTAAATGACTATATATTTATTTCTTTTTTTGAACATGGGCAGGCTCTAGGAATCGAACCCGCTGTCTCTGGTATGGCAGGTGAGAATTCTGCCACTGAACCACCTTTGCATTGCCCTAAATGACCAAATTTTAAATGGTTATTTATGTACCTACATCATTGCTTTGGTTTTGCCTCTTGGCTCAGAAGACCTAAAATATTTACCACTTGGTCATTTAAGGAAAAATTTGCCACCCCCTGATCTAGGTTGTGGTCATTCAATTAGTCTTTGCCTAATTGAATTCACTTGATAGGTGTGTGGTGTGTAAAAATTTACTTTCTGACCCATGTTTGTGTTTTGGTCAACAGATAAGTGTAGTCAGAAAAGCAGGAAAGATAGAGGCTAAAGACTGAGGTGATATAATTTAAGAATGCCTAGAGTAGACGGTGATGGTGATTAAATGTATAATGTAAAAACATTTTTGATGAGGGAGAACAGATGAATGTCAACATTGCAAGGGGTTGAAAATCGATGGAATATAGGAAAAAGTACAGTCAAAGCAAGCTAGGGTCTATAGCTTTGTAATATGCTTCCACTGAATGTCACAGAGGCATTATGCCAAAACTAAATGTCAACTGGCAGGGTGCAATGGGGGAGGTGTATGATTCTTTGTGGAAGAAAAGGAAATGTTTTCATATAGATTAGGTGGTGAAGCCATGTCTGTTTACTTAGGTTGGATTGTATGATGTACAAATGAAACTGTTTGAAATTGAACAGAGAGAAACAAGTGCTAAAGAAAATGCAGGAAAAGAGATGTACCTATTCACTGCTGGTAGGGAAAATGAGAGGTGCAGTCCCTCTGTGTGGTGATTCCACAGGAGGCTAGGGGTGGCATTGCCATATTATTCT
This sequence comes from Myrmecophaga tridactyla, assembly GCA_004026745.1. Taxonomy (NCBI): domain Eukaryota; kingdom Metazoa; phylum Chordata; class Mammalia; order Pilosa; family Myrmecophagidae; genus Myrmecophaga; species Myrmecophaga tridactyla. The sequence continues at coordinate 6,387 of PVIY010009817.1, read as the reverse complement.
GCAACCCTGTTGTTCAGTGTATACCTGAAAGAACTGAATGTGGGGACAGAAATGGACATTGTACACTGGTTTATGGCGGCAGTATTCAGGATCCGCAATGAATGGAGTTGGCTTTAGGGTACAACAACCAAGGGAAAGGAGGGGGAACCATGATATTTACATAGAACTGACTACTGAGTGGCTGCAAGAGGAAATGAAGTTGAGAGGCATGCAAGTAGGTGAATGAAATTTAGGGACTGTATGTTGAATGAAATGTCAAGAACAAAAAGACAAATATTATCATATCTCAACTATATGAACTAACTGTAATATAAAAACTCAGTGAACTGAAGTCAAGAACATGGGTTATCAGGTTGGGGCCTAATGTAAAGAGTCCTAGATTGTAAGCTCTTACACCAGTCACATATATTCAGGAGTTGTAGCCGTTATTTATAAATTCTGAGATACTGAGCTGTTTGTATATAACATGGTTGTTTCCAGAAACTTCAGGTATTTCTGTGACACCTGAGACTCAGAATTAGAGCTACGAATCTATGAAAGTCAGCACTACCCCATACAGGAACTGTTAAAGAAGTTGAAAAAGTGATCAGACTTCAACTAGAGATATAAATGAAGCTGATCTGGATAGGACTAAGGTATCTCAGAATATAGGGTAAAGGATGATATGGCCTGTATTTTAAAACTTCAACTTCTTCTGTGTTGAAGTTTTAAAATATGGGCCAAAATATAAATTTTGGGTAGTGCATTTCCTAACTTAACTTGTGGGGTCACTTTAGTTGAACACCATAAGTACAGGGAGTCTTGAATAGGGTGTGAGATTTTATTGGTTTGTGTGATACCCTGATAACTCCCAAGAGTAATTTGGGCAGTGAATAGAGAAGTATTTGCAAAGTCCCCTTGAGGGACTAGGGAGAACAGAGAAAATATTCAATTTCCTCATTTGGAGTATTCCTGATATTCTTGCAAGCAGTGAGACATCTGATTCAAGCCCTCCATCATGGGGTTCTTCCTTATGAAACTTATTCCTGCAAAGAATAGGCTAAGCCTACTTGAAATTATGCCTAAAAGTCACCCCCAGAACATCTCTTTTGTTGCCCAGATATGGCCTCTCTCTCTAAGCCAATTTGGCAGTTGAACTTGCTGCCCTCCCTTCTTCGGGAGACATGACTCCCAGGGGTGCAAATCTCCCTAACAACATGGGACAGAACTCCCAGGATGAGCCAGGACCCGGCATCATAGGATTGAGAAAGCCTTCTTGACCAAAATGGGGAAGAGAGAAATGAGACAAAATAGTTTCAGTGGCTGAGAGGTTTCAAACAGAGTCGAGAGGTTATCCTGGAGGTTATTCTTATACATTATATAGATATCCCTTTTTAGTTTATGGTGTATTGGAGTGGCTAGAGGGAAGTACCTGAAAATGTGGAGCTGTGTTCCAGTAGCCTTGATTCTTGAAGGTGATTGTATAACGATAAAGCTTTTACAGTGTGACTGTGTGATTGTGAAAACCTTGTGTCTGGTGCTCCTTTTACCCAGAGTATGGACAGATGAGTAAACAAATATGGATAAAAAATAAGTAAATAATAGGGAGGATAATTGGTAAAATAAATTGAGTAGATGGAAATACTAGGGAAATACCCTAGAGAGGTAGGGGTAAGGGGTATGGTATGTATGGGTTTTTTCTTTTTCCTTTTATTTTTCTGGAGTGATGCAGATGTTCTAAAAATGATCATGGTGATGAATACACAACTATGTGATGATATTGTGAGCCATTGATTGTATACCATGTATGGGCTGTATGTGTGTGAAGATTTGCCAGCAAAAATATTTAGAAAAGAAAAAGAGCATCACAATGATCTGTGCTGTGAGTGAGGAAATTTTAAGAATTTAGGAGCCTCTTGGTTTCAGCATTTCACCTAAGCCACTGACCATCCATCAACAGAAAAGAAGTTTGGGTGCGTTCCAGCCTGGACCTATGCATTTTCCCCAAAGGCTGCAGAAAATTTACAGAGATTCTGGAGCCAGTTGATAGCTATGAGCATGATGGTCAATTAGGCAAGGGCAGAATGAAACAGAGATCTAGCAGCTAAACAGTAATTCTATAATTTTGGCCAATGGAGACGTGTGTAAGTTTTACTTGGAGCTCTGCTCGCCAGAAGATGGCCATGATAGTACAGAAAGACAGTATTCATTAATACTAATATCTACCTAAAAATAAGACTAATGACCCCAGCAAGTGGTTAGCCTTTGCTAGAACTTAAATCCAGAACAGATCTGGCTGCAAAGCACTGGGGCATTGAGGAGGTGGGTCATGTGAGTTCACAGTGGGCTCTTCCTTTCTAGGCAGCTGCTGACCCTTGAAAGCTGCGCAGCTGTCAAAAAGGTGACACCTGCTCCCTTCCCCACGGATGTTTACCTCATGTCCACAGCTTTGGTGACAAAGCTGATGTCCCATCATTTTGATCTCCTAGCTCTGTCCTTTCATTAGCTTCATTTTCAAGTCTACATCTCTTTAATAGCGATTCCAACTCATTTCTTATGCTTAGCTGCTCATTAAATTTGTGGAGTATGAACCTGGTGGAAGAACCAGCTTTTCTTTTTCTCTAAGTTCTTACAAGCTTTCAAGTATTCCTTAATGAAATTCTTCAAAAACAGCCTCCCCGTTCTGGTGCCAGGCCCAGAGAGCTGAGAAGCAAGAGAGCAAATCTTTAGAGAAGTGAGTGTGGACTGGAAGGCAGAGAACTCAGACTGTCTAAGTTTGGGCAGGCTGCCTAGCTACTTTGTCTCTCTCTCTCTCTTTCTCTCTTTTTTAATGAGCAATATCAAGGAGCTGGATAAGATCTGTTCCATGTTCCCATCTCCTTTGAAAAGTTTGATTCTGTAAGTAACTCTAGGACAGAGTGCCTAGAAGAAAATAGGCTTTATAACCAGATGGTTCTTTTGCTTGCTGGCGTTCAGGAACAGCTCTGTTATTTGAGGTTAGTTTCCTCTTGCAGTGGTAAAAAAAAATTCCACAAACTTAGTAGCTTAAAACAACACAAATTTATTGTCGTCCAGTTCTGGAGGCCAGGAGCCCAAAATCGTAGTGCTGGGAGGGTTGGTTCCTTCTGGAGGCCTTGGAGAGAACCCATTTCTTTGACCATTCCAGCTTGTAGAGACCCCATGTCACATGCCCTTTTCTTCTTTTGCTTCCACTGCCACATGCCACATTCCTTCCTCTCTGACTCTGGTCTTCTTGCCTCCCTCTCATAAGGACCCTTGTGATGACATTACCCGCCCCCTCCCCCCATAATCCAAGTCATCTCCTCATTTCAAGATCCTTAATTTCATCACATCTGCAGAATCCCTTTTACTAGGTAAACTCACATATTCATGGGTTCCAGGGATTACGATGTGAACATCTTTGGGAATATTTTGTCCACCACCTTTTCCTAACACTTGTCTACTCTTTGAGAATAATGCATCTTTCTTTTAAATAAAAAGAAAGGAGGAACATTGTAAAGCAGACTGAATTTTCCTTTTTGCCCTGATTACTGGGAAACTCAATGACATAATTAAACTTAATTCCAATAACTATGTTGATATTTATTTTTGCATATTTTGTTCTTTTCCTTGCTCACATTTTACTTTGTATTACTTAATTTCACATATGATTTACCTAATTTTACTAGTTTTGCTTCTCTGAAAAAAAACAGCTTATGCTTTTATTTTTTATATATAGATTTTTAAAATATTGAGTAGTGATCCTGTTTTACTATTGTAATTCATACAGCATAATTTTTTTAAAAAATATTTTTATTGAGAAATTTTCATACACATACATTCCATACATGGTGTACAATCAGTGGCTCACAATATCATCACATAGCTGTATATTCATCACCATGATAATTTTTTAGAACATTTGCATTACTCTAGAAAAAGAAATAAAAAGGAAAAACTCATACATCCGTACCGCTTACCCCTCCTTTTCATTGGCCACTGGTATTTCCATCTACCCAATTTATTTTAACCTTTGTCCTCCCTATTATTTATTTATTTTTATCCATATTTTTTTACTCATCTGTCCATACCCTGGGTATAAGGAACATCAGACACAAGATTTTAACAATCACATTGTCACATTGAAAACATTTTATCTTTATACAATCGTCTTCAAGAATCAAGGTTACTGGAACAACTCAACAGTTTCAGGTACTTCCCTCCAGCCACTCCAATATACCATAAACTAAAAAGGGATATCTATATAATACATAAGAATAACCTCCAGGATAATCTCTCAACTCTGTTTGAAAACTTTCAGCCACTGAAACTTTGTTTTGTCTCATTTTTTTCTTCCCCTGTTTGGTCAAGAAGGCTTTCTCAGTCCTTTGATGCTGGGTCCTGGCTCATCCTGGGACTTATCTCCCATGTTGCCAGGGAGATTGACACCCCTGGTTGTCATGTATCATGTAAGGGGGAAGGGCAGTGAGTTAACCTGCCAAATTGGCTTAGAGAGAGAGGCCATATCTGAGCAACAAAAGAGGTTCTCTGGGCATGACTCTTAGGGATACTCATAAGTAGGCTTAGCCTATCTGTTCTAGTTTGCTAGCTGCTGGAATGCAATATAACAGAAATGGAATGGCTTTTAAAAAGGGGAATTTAATAAATTGCTAGTTTACAGTTCTAAGGCTGAGAAAATGTCCCAGTTAAAACAAGTCTATAGACATGTCCAATCTAAGGCATCCAGGGAAAGATACCTTGATTCAAGAAGGCTGATGAAGTTCAGAGTTTCTCTCTCATCTGGAAAGGTACATGGTGAACATGGTGTCATCTGCTAGCTTCTTCTCCTGGCTTCTGGTTTCATGAAGCTCCCTGGGAGGCATTTTCCTTCTTCATCTCCAAAGGTCACTGGCTGGTGGACTCTACTTCTTGTGGCTATATCATTCTGCTCTGCTCTCTATCAGATCTCTCATTCTCCAAAATGTTTCCTCTTTTATAGAACTTCAGAAACTAACCAAGACCCACCCAAATGAATGGAGACACACCTCCAGCTAATCCATTTTAACAACCACTCTGGATTAAATCTCATCTCCAGGGAGATGATCTAATTACAGTTTCAAACATACAGTGCTGAATGGGGATTAGAAGAAGCGGCTGCCTTTACAAAATGGAATCAGGATTAAAACATGGTTTTTCTAGGGTACATACATCATTTCAAGCCAGCACACTATCTTTTGTAGGAGTAAGTTTCATAGGAGTGAACCCCAAGATTGAGGACTTGGCCTATTGATTTGGTTGTCCCCACTGCTTCAGGGAATATCAGGAATTCTCCATATGGGAAAGTTGAATATTTCCTCCTTTTTCCCCATTCCCCCAAGGGAACTTTGCAAATACTTCTTTATTACTGCCCAAATTATTCTGTGATATTGAGGGTATCACACTAACCTAGACAAACCAACAGAATCTCATGCCCTGTTCAAGATTCCTTGTACTTATTGTGTTCAACTAAACTAACCGTACAAGTTAAATTAGGAAATGTACTACCCAAAATATAAATTGCACCAAATAAACATCTCTCCCTTCAGTCGCACACAGATTGAAGTTTTAAAATATAGGCCATATCATTCTTTAACCCATTTTCTGATCTACCTTAGTTTTATCCAGATTAGCTTCCTTCATATCTCTTGTTGAAGTCTGATCACTTTTTCAACAGTTCCTGTATGGGGTAGTGCTGACTTTCATAACTTCAGAGCTCTAGCTCTGAATTTCCACTATCACATAAATATTCGAAGTTTCTGGAAACGACCATGTTGTATACAAAGAGCTCAGTTATCTCAGAATTTAGAAGTAACAGTTACAACTCCTGAATATATGTGACTGGTGTAAGAGCTAACAATCCTTTACAATAGGCCTCAACCTGATAACCCATGTTCTTGACTTCAGTTCACCAAGTTTTTATATTATAGTTAGTCCATATAGTTGAGGCATGATAATACTTGTCTTTTTGATTCTGACGTTTCATTCAACATACAGCCCTTAAGGTTCATTCACCTAGTTGCAAGCCTCGCAACTTCATTCCTTCTTGCTGCCATTCAGTAGTCCATTGTATGTATACACCACAGTTCCCCCTTCCATTCCTCAGTCATTGTACCCTTAGGCCACCTCCATTCATTGTGGATCAGGAACACTGCTACCATAAACACCAGTGTGCAAATGTCCATTTGTGTCCCCACACTCTGTTCCTCCAGGTTTACACTGAGCAACAGGGTTTTAGGATCATATGGCAACCCCACCCTTAGCCTGTGGAGCCACCACACTGAACTCCAAGCGGCTACACCTCTCATTTTCCCTACTAGCAGTGAATAGGTGCATCTCTTTTCCCGTATTTTCTCTAGCACTCTTTCTTTC
>PVIY010009816.1:58650-71183 GCA_004026745.1 Myrmecophaga tridactyla | reverse complement strand
TGGAATGAATACAGAAAGAAAGACAGAGAGCACCATGGAATCAAGAAGCTGAAATCAATGAAACATGGAAGAAACCTGAAGATGCCACCATGTGCCTTCACAGGTGGCAGTGGAGCCAAGGCTCACTGGCAGCTGTTCTTTAGGGAGAAAGCATTGTCTTGATTTGGACATTTTCTCAGTTTCAAAACTGTAAGCAAATCAATTCCTATTGCTTAAGGTAAACCATTTCATGGCACTACTTTAAGCAGTTTAGGAAACTAAAGCACTACATTAACAGAATAAAGGAAAAACACACACGATCATCCTAATTCATGCAGAAAAGGCATTTGACAAAATCCTGCACTCTTTCTTGATAAAAACACTTAGAAAACTAAGAGCAGGAGGAAACTTTCTCGGTATGATGAAGTGCAATTATGAAAAACTCACAGCTAACATTTTTCTTAATGGTGAAAGACTGAGAGCTTTCTCTCAAAGATCAAAAACAAAACAAGGATACCCACTGTCACCGCTATTATTCTATTGTACTGGAAATTCTAGCCAGAACAATTGGGCAAGAAAAAGAAATGAGATGTCCAAATTGGAAAGGAAAAAAGTAAAGCATCCCTATTTAGATGGCATGATTCTATACAAGAAAATCCTGAATAATATACAACAAAGCTCCTAGAATTAATAAATGAATTCAGCGAAGTGGTGGAGTACAAGGTCAACATCCAATATCTATAGTGTTTCTAGGCACTAGCAATGAGAAATACGAAGAAGAAATCAAGAAAAAATTTTCATTTATAAGAACAACTAAAATAAATAGAATAAGCAAACTCATAGTTATAATCTAGATTATGGGTTACCTGGGGCCAAGGTGGGGGTAGGGAATAGGGTGTTAATGTTTAAAATGTTCATTTTGGAACAATAGAAAGTTTTGGTAATGGATGGTGGTAATGGTAACACAGCATTGTGAATGTAATTAACATAACTAAATTATATATTTTACTGTGGCTAAAAGGGGAAATTTTAGGTTGCACACATGTTACTAGAATAAAAATATTTTAAAAGCCCATAGGACTGCACAACACAAACAGTGGACCCTGAAGTAAACCATGAACTATAGTTAATAGTATAAAATTATAAAACTGTGCTTCATCACTTGTAACAAATGTGCCACATCAATGCAAGACGTTAATAATATGTTCTGTATGGGAAACCTGTATTTATGCATGATTGTTCTGTAAACCCACAACTCTCTAAAAATAAAAAAATCCAGGAAAAAAATCTATTAATAAAAAAGCAGGAAGAAAGAGAAGAGGTATTATAGAAAATAATCAGAACTCTGTTATTAAGAGAAATGAAATATACCTAAATAATGAATACAGTAAGGTTTGGTAGTTCATGATTCTCATGAACTTGATTTTCAGAACACGTGTCAGATACATCTTAGCTGCTCTCTGGGACTGAGAGTCAGATTAAAAGCCAAGTTCTCTGTCAATAGGAAAAACATTTTAACATAAGGAACTTGTTCAGAATAACATCAAGAACTATTCCTACATTCTGTTTTAAACATATTTAAATATATACATAGATTCTGTTCATGCCTATGTTAGTTTATCTATGTTAATAAGTGCACTGACAGTTTTTTTAAAAACATTACTCAGAAGAGCCAAGATTTTGTAACTGGGAAAGGACCACTGCCTTTCAGGTTGTAGTTGCTAATTACAGAAGAAAAAACATTGTTTAAGGAAATGATGCTAGAGAAAGCTTTGAAAAAAACATGACACTTTTGAAAACAATATCTCAAAATAAAACATATTATTTTCCTGTTATTGTAAGGAGAAGCCATGGTCTGCTTCCTACAAGGAATTTCAGCTAAAGGAAGCCCCAACTCTAGACTCTAATGCTCAAAAGGAGGTACTATATGACACAGCAGGTATAAAACTAGGTCTTCACATCTGTTTTTATTTCTCTTAACTCCTGCTTGAGAGCTGCCAATAAAGCAGTCCAGAATTAGGTCTTGGTCTTTTCATGATGACCAGGGACTATTCAAAGTCAACACTTAATGAAACCATAGCATTTCCAGTGTGGAAGGAAGCCTCACAAGCATCAACCCAAATGGTTTTACCAAGCAGAAATCTTTTGAATGACATGTCTCTATTTGATTGCTGCCAGTGACAAAAAGCTCACTACTTGGCAGAACGTTTACTGTTAGACCACTCAAACCCAGTTGGGTCTACCTTTTGTGTCCAACCATTGCTCTTAAATTTTTACTTTGAAAACACAGATAAGTTGAATGTCCTAACCTAATTAAATCCTTCAAGTGTTAGTAGAAAATTCCAGATCCCCACTGTGCCATTGATTATACTTTACAGCAATTGTTAGTATTTCTCCACCTAGATGTTAAGCTGTGAGGGCAGGACCACATTGGTTTTATTTCCAGTAGCATCTCCTAGTAAGTCCCGAGCACTTACTCACAATATTCATTAGATGAATACCTGGATTCATTTAGCTCTTTGAGTCAAAAATTGAGGCAAGAAAGTAAGACTCAAGCTAATTTCTCCTTTTCTTTCTTCGTTCCACAATCTTCTGGTCTTGTTTCCCAGGCTAATATTAAATTAAAACAAATTTACAGATACACAGGTGAATGAGGCAGTTATAATATATGTGAAGTTTTTAGTAAGGACACCAAAATATTATTGCTTCTAGAAAAATATGCTTATTAGTATAGAAATAATTAATATTATATTCAAGTAATTATCAAAGAGATAATTAAAATCCTGTAGTATAGAATATCTGATATTACTATCACTAACATTATCCTTACGATTACTATCGCAATCTCATCTAACACATCCAGATTTTTTCCCGTATTTTAATCTAGCCTCAGAGCAGCATATGGGGATGCAGTCAAATGCCTAGGGCTGAGGAAAGCGATCCTATTGTCCCTAACAGAGACAAGCCTCAGAAAGTGAGTTCCTTCTAGTATAATCATTTCTGCTCTCATAGCCCTTCCCACGTGCACAGCATTCCTTTCATCTCTCCCAAGGCTGACATGGCCCCCGCTCCTGGGGTTCATTTTGATAAATGTTTCAAGCTACCAAATGCCAAGAAACTTGATTCCTTTGCTTTTCAAATACCAAGTCTCTACCTGAAAAAGGAGTGCTTAGATCAGAGCAAGAGATGAAAAGTTTTAAGTTAAATATGCAGTTTTCCCCTTAACCTATTGTCTATTCATCCCTCAACTCTGAAAAGTTCAAAGAAAAATATCTTCTGATTGTGACTATTGTAAATCACCAGCAAAAAGTTAAATACTAAGATTTAGCAAATGTTCATTTTATCTTACAACATAGGGTCATCATGGAAATGCCTTTTATATCCAAAGCCAACAATCTTCTCAAGGGAATTTTATGCATTTTAATAAAATCACTGTGTAAAGTAACATAACTCAAATTCTTTACTGCAATTCTAAACTCTTTATACCTTATGGTAAAAATAAGCTACACCTGGTTATTATAAGGAAGTTGTCATTCTTTTTTGTGGAAGTGAGAACTATATTTCTTGAATACCTGCTAAGCACCAAGTTTTTTTTAATACTGTATAGCAAATCTGAAACATTTTACAAACCAGGAAACTGTGACTTGGATAGGTTAAAAATTTGCCTAAGGTCAAAGAACTAACAAGAGGAGGCAGGATTCAAATATACCATGTATGATTTCAAAGCCACGCTCCTTAATGAAAACTGCAAAAATGCAGAAAATATTTCAATTATGGTATCATATGGAGCTTTCATCTCATCACATACAACCAACCATATCTACAGCACCTTATCTATAGTTTTTAACGTTTTGCTAAAAACATTTTTTGAAGTTTGGGAAATCACATACTATCGCATTTAATGAACAATTCTTGCTTATTTATTTGCTGACATGCCTATTGACTATATGCCCCCCTTTCCCCACCGTAATATAGAGTCCATGGGAACCAGGCCTTGACTGTCTTGTTCATCTTTGTATCCTGACTGCCTACAAAGATTCCTGCCATTGAGAAGGAATAAGCTCAATAAATGCTTTTTTATTAAATGAATGAATGAATGAATATCACATATCAGATATCCCAGCAATAAAGAGTCACTAGGAAGTCAAATCAATTCTCACTTTCCCTTTGGAAGCAGATGATGATGTTTAGAGTTACAATATCTTGTGACATTCTGTCATTATAACACATGGCAGAGAAGTAATCTGCCCTTCTGTTCTTTAAAGTATCAGTCATTATTTCATTAAGTCCAGAGAGTATTACCATTCTTTGTGGTTTTGACATAGCGCCAAACCCATGGTGTTGAATCCTGAAGAACTGCCTAATTTCGTAAGGTATATCAAACTTCTCCAAAAGAGATTGTTTACAAAATTCCTTTGGTTAAGGGTGACAATAGAAGCAGCGATGCTGGGGTGCTGTAGTTGAATATCTAGTTTTAGACTTGGTGTCAGGTTTCTTTCGTAGCACTTTTCCATTTTAGTTAGCTTAGTTGGTTACAGCTTAATGTAATAAGGCATAGGTCATCCGTTCAGTCCCCTGGTGGAACAATTAACTTGTCTTGTTCCCTGTATGCAGGATTAACTCTGAGCCCCAGCCAGTCCCCTTAGCTTTGGCTCTGTGCTTCAGAAATAGTCATGCAAAGCAAAGCAGATGCTTACTGAGTAAATAGCCAAAGAGCCATTTCTGTATAAAATCTCCGAATCTCATCATCATACTTTTCAAAGAGTTATACTACTGACTCACACTTTGTTGACAATTGATTTAATAAATTTTCTAATTAGGGCTATAAATAATGGAACTAACCATCTCATAAATAACCAATCAGTTTATATAAAATTAAATAAGAAACACTAAGATGGCAATGACCAGAATTTACCCTTTGGAATAAAACTTCTACTGTAATACTGTAAGTAAGAGTTTGCTTTAATGAGAAAATAATTTCTAAAGTTATTCTATGAGTGAACACACACTTAGCACAAATTTTATACACAGACTGTCAGGGAAATATTAGTGACTTTCTGTGCAGTAACATGAAGGCATCTCATTAAAAGAAAGTTTAGGTCCTGGAGGAGATTGAACCAGGAGACAAACAGTCTGGCACTCCATGTTCAATAAGGGCTTATTCAATTCAAGTCAAAAGCTGAATGAGACGGTGGGCCATGGTGGCTCAGCAGGCAGAGCTCTTTCCTGCCATGCTGGAGACCCGGGTTTGATTCCCGATGCTTGCCCGTGCAAAAAAAAAAAAAAGAAAGCTGAATGAGAAATCAGAATTAGGTGTGGTCCACCTAAACAGCAACTCATTTTGCAGAGAAAACCCCAGGTCTGTAAAATGATTCCATGCCACATTAATTTGCTGAACCAAATGCCAAGTATTCATTTAAATATGATTTGTTTTTCTTCCTTGAACCTCTAGCAAATACACAATTTATCAAGTTAAAAAAATAAGAAATTTTCCCTCTGGAAACCAAACAATGTTGTCCTTAAACTTGACAGAGCCATCGAGAAGAAGAGGCTACTCCCAGCCCTGTCAGCTATTGCCACAATCTATGCAAGAATATTTTGTGGCTACAAGTCAAATCTTGGTTAAAACTTGAGTAAAGATGCTGTTATGGATTGAATTGTGTCCCCCAAGAAGATATGCTCAAGACTGACTCCCAACCCATGAGGGTGATCCTATTTAGAAATAGGCTCTTTGAAGATGTGATAAGTTAAAATGAAGCCCAAGTGGACTAGGGTGAACTCTAATCCAATATGACTTATCTATAGTTTCCTTCTAAGAAGAAACTGGACACGGATAGAAACAGTGGAGAGGATGCCATGTGACTACCGAGGCAGAGAATGCCATGGACTGCCAGCAGGTCACCTCCAGATTCTTCCCTCTAGACATCAGAGTTAATATCAACACCTTGATGGCATGCTTCTACCTCCAGAACCCTGAGAAAATAAATTTCTGTTGTTTTAAGCCACCCAGCCTGTGGTATTTCGTTACAGGAGCCCTAGAAATTTAAAGCAGATACTGATTGAGATAACATGCTATAGTCAGAAAAACTAAGACTACCTCAAATTATACCTTCATCACAAGACATTCTCTAAATTTTCTGCCATTTTTCCTTTCAAAGAGGCGATGCCTTGGTTTTTCTTTTTGTCCCTTCTTCTTCCCTAAGTAACCCTGTATATTCAATTACAGATAGATGGCCAATGCCAAGGAAAACTGTGAAGTAGTCAATGTCTGTATTTGGCTCCTCCAAGGTTTCTTTTCTTGTATTTGGGGCCTTTCAGTAAGTTTCACTTTAGTCACATTCTCTCCCAATCCTATCCCTAACCCTACACTCCCACTGTCATTAAAATATGCTTGCAGACACATCCATATCAGCTATTTACACTAGAATACAATTATAATTCAGCTTTTACCTTGTTAAAGGATTTTTAAATTTTGTATTGTTTCTCATTATTAAAAGAATCCAGAACTGATTGGAAAGACTTTATTTGCATTAATTTTTGCCTTCCTTAGCTTTGTTTTGTTTCTAGAGGAAGCATAAAGTAATATGCAGAGCAGAGGCTCAGGGGTCTCAGACTTATGTTCAAACTTTCTCTGCCTGCTACCTACTGGGTAACACTGGGGAAATGCACAACCTCTCAATCATCTATAACCTTTATCTCAAAAAGAAGATTGCATGAGATGATGTCAATATTAATGAGATCAATTGTAAGCAGAAAAAGCAGTGGCTGGTATTTAAGAGGCTTGTTTTATTACCTGAGCAGCGATGGTCTCTGTTTTCTGTGAAGTAAGAAACATGACTGCCTGCTAAGACTGAAGAAGAGGTAGACTGGTAATGAAATTGAATAATATTAAAGGTTTAGAATAGTTGCTTTGAGAAGTCTGAAAGGGAGATGAACAATAACAAGTAAAATGGTAGCAGAAAAAAAGTTAAGGTTCCGACTGGGCTGGAGCCCTTACACTACTGGAGCCTCAGGATGCACTGTGGGGCCTCAGGGTTCTGATGCCCTGGCGTAGAGTCAGACAGAGCAGACTGTAACTAGGTCCAGAGTCTGGATTTTCCCAACACATGAGCCTTTTGAGAGAAAGTCTTGTCAACAATGTCCTGGGCTCAGCCTTCCACCCAGGAAGGAAAACCAGCTCCGGAGTCTGGTCTGTGTCGAAAGTCCACTACACAATCCTCAAGGCTGCTCCTGTCTGGGGAAGCCCAGGTTCCTGACTCAGAGCCAGCATTCTAAACAGGAAACAGAGAAGCCCTGCTTGGTTATGACTGAGGAAGATTTATTTTCGAGCTCTGGGGTCTTTCTGAAACACTCTTTTTTTCGTTCCCTTTCAAAAAAGATTTGATATGGTGCAAATGACTAAAGTCATGCATGGCTGTTTATTCTGCGTCTCCTTGGACTCTCCATCGCCATTTCTGATACGTTAGCACTTTCAGAGTCTGTCCATCTTTTTTTTTTTTTTTTTGCAACTTAGATAAGAGAGGTAGTTTCTCTGTCAAATGACCTTAGACACCTAAGCAAGCTATTCTGAAAAAGTCTCCGGGTGACTCAGTTATGTATTTTCTTTAAATATGGTTCTGCTTTCATTGATTCATTCAAATCTCCACTGCTCCTTTCCAACCACCTGATTTGAGCAGATCCTGTGTCTTCACCCCACCCATCATCAACTGCCTAAAATCACATCCCTTTCTTTTTTAGAAGTTTTAAACTAGGTGGGGTCTGGTATTTACCAATTTTATTGGTATTGAAAGAAATACCAATATCAATATTTCTTTGAATATTCTTCTTCTACCTTGTTCTCTACTCTTTCTGACATTACAATTGCATATATATTAGACTGTGCGATATTGCGCCACATAATCTTGGGTTCTCTACTGGTTTATGTTTTTTGGGGGGTGAAGGGGGGAGGTGAATTCTTTAAAACACTTTTTTCTCTTTTTGTTTCAGTTTAGGTAATTTCTATTGTCCTGTCTTCAAAGCCACTGACTCTTTGGTTAGCTGTCATGTCTACTAGTGAGCCAAAAGCATTCTTCATCTCTGTTACTATGTTGTTTTTTTCAAATATCTATCATTCCCATTTGATTTCCTTGTCATAGTTTCCATTTCTCTGCTCAAACTACCCATCTGATCTGAAGTGTTCAATTTCTCCATTATAGCAGGGATCAACTATGGCCTGTGGGCAAATTCCAGCCTGGGAAATAAGAATCATTTTTACATTTTTAAAGGGCTATAAAACAAACAAACAAACAAAAGAATATGTGACAGAAATTATATGAGACCCACAAAACCTAAAATATTTATTGTCTGGGCCTTTACAGAAAAGTTTGCCAGACCCTGCATTAAAGCCTTTAACATATAAATCATAGTTAGTTTAAATGCCTTTCAAACAGTTCCAACATCTATGTCACATCTGAGTCTGGTCCTGATGATTTCTTTGTCTCTTGGCAGTGTGTGGTTTTTCTTGCCATTTTCTTTCAAGAAAAATGCCTAATTTATTTTGTTAAGAACCAGACTCTTTCTGAAGACAGTAGAAGCTATGGTAAATAGTTTTTATGACTGGCAATGAACATGTTTTTCTTTCTACCAGTCTTTAGTGCATGGATTTGCGTTCATCTGATCAGGAGTTGTGGATTACATTTTAGGATGATTGCTGCTATGATTACCCTCAGTGCACCACAAACTTCAAATTCCTCTAGCAAAACCTTGAATTTAGAGTGGTGCTGGTATGTCAGAGAATTTTTTTTCAATATCTGCTCGGCGCAGTTATACGTCTTTCCATTAACTGTGCCTCAGAGAGGGTTTGTCTTCATATTCTTGCAACTCTCCCAGAAGTATTTTGCTGTTGTGATTCAACTCCCAATGGTTGGGGAGTAAGGTAGTAAGCATTAGTCTTAGGCTGGCATTAGGAGGTGGGGGTACGTGAGGTCTTAGGGATGGCTGCTAACAGGTGATTTCCTGTGATTTCCCTAAGACTACTTACTGTCAACCCACACTGCCTCCACTAGATCATTAACCTTTCCAATTTAATTCTTACCAGCATCCAGTTGCTTCTATGCCAGATAAGGAAGGATTTGCATCCTATAGCTCCCAGCAGGTGCTTCTCTATTCTTACATTTCATGTTAGTTGGTTGCCCGAAACCTCAGCTGTCTTTGAATTCAAAAGAAGCAGTTGACTCTGTTCTCCTGCAGTAGTCCTGCAGTTTGCCTGGCTATTTTTATATTGAAACAATGGGGGAGTGGTACTTTATCTAGCTCTCTACATCCCTGAGTGGAAACCACAAGTCCAGATGTCTCACTTTTTGAGGTGGCATCTTTGCAACCTCTGTCTCACTTTGGTCCTATAAGTGAACAGGTTTCTCAGATAACAGGTATCTGAATTTTCAGTGAGATCAGGGGCTAACCAGAGGGAATTTCCAGGATAAATGCAGCAAGGGGAGCAGGGAAGTTAAAGCTATTGTTAAGAGAGATAGAGGGTGATGGACCACAGACTCCTGAGTAAGTAGAGAAAGATGTGAAGCCAGAGATGGCTCACGGACAGATGAAAACAGAAGGATCATGAACCAAGAAGCTAAGAAAGGCAAAGATCAGATTCACTGGAACTAAAATATGAAAGAGGCAGAGAAGGAGACAGCTGCCATAAGGGAAAGAATTGGCCATTTGAAGACAGACTGCAGTTGAAAAATCCAAGGTGCTGGCTAATCTGCTTTATGATGTACAAAGCTCCCATCATCAGAAACAGTGAAGTTGGCATCGTAATCTAGAGTGGACAAAAATAAAATCTATCAGAGATGTTATGCTGGACCATTCTCTGTTAAGAGCATTAACCCTCTCTCCAGAAAAGGAAGCTTTTCAGAGAGGAGGTAAAGTTCTAATGGGCACAGAAATCAGAAGCCAAGGGTGAACATCTCTATGGGTCACCAAAATTGAAGAAGTTTAAAATAAGTATTAAAAGCTGGAAAATAGAGTTAGGATTTGAGAAGAGAAGCAGTAGAGCCCCTATTCTGGCAACATGGGAAGGTTTCCACATTAAAGGAACATTCCACCCCACGCCCAGGTGAGTAGATACAGTCTCTGAGCCATTTAACCTCACATAGTCAGCCTTCCATTCCTTACTCTACTGTCGCTGTTCCCTTGTTTCTCACTTCCCTCAACCTATTCACCCTCTATCATTTGTTGCCTTTCCATCTTGAAGCAAATCCCAGTTTCTCTTGATTTGTGATCATTATTTTCCTGCCAGCTACCCTATTCTCTCTTTTCCTTGGCTCTAATTATCCACAGTCCTCAGGCTAAGTCATCTTTAAAAGCTCGCCCTTAAGGAAAGCATCATACGAAGCCTGCTCTAACCTTGAGTGCAGGGCCTAGGTATGCTGTCCTTTAAGTTTCCTTTTATCTCCAAGATTCTACAAACCCAGCCCAACTTTCAGATTTTAGCTGGGAAGAATAACAACAAGCTGAAAGTCATCTTCTCTATTAGGCAACCTGATGTGGAAAATATTTTCAGTGTCTAGTCTGGTTTTGATGGCCTTCTAGTTTTAATGAAGTGCATAAGTTTACAAAGTCAAATAAAAATTCCAGGTTTTCCCACAAATGACATCACAGTTTTGGCTATTTAAAGCATGATCAGAAAAGCTTGTCTCGGTTTTAAGGTGATTGTTTTGAGAGTAGATTTGATTGGCAGTTGATTATCCATGGATCTGAACCCATATATATTTAAAAAAAAATTCTGGGGGTGGGGCGGTGCAAGTGTAGATCAGTGGTAGAATTCTCACATGCCTTGCAGAAGACCTAGGTTCAATTCCCCAGCCATGCACTTCACGAAAAACAAACAAACAAAGAAAAGACAAACAAACAAAACTCAGCAAATTTGCTGCAATAACATGATACTTACATGGAAAAAGAATGAAAGGTGACCCCTACCATACAGCATGCAAAAAAAAAACTTCACATATAATACAAAATTGTCATGCTGATGCAAATGACAAAGGAATAAGGACAAGAGATAAAATCACCATCTCTGCCCATGTTTACTCGTGGATTGATATGCTAATGAGCAGTGAAATGGGCAGAAGGATCTAAATGGGAAAAGGTCAGAGTAAATATAGACCCTAGAAAATCTATAAACTTGGATAATAATTGAATTGCCTTAAAGTGTTCCAGTGAGGTACCCAGATTCATAGCGATTGATTATCCACAGTTTCACTGTTGGGCAAATTCTCTTCTCTATTCACATGATTCAGGTCCAGAATAGCTTTCAACACATGCCTAAGCCATGGTATTTTCTTCTGGCAGAAAATCAGTCTCATGGGTTTATAACTGTTTTGTCCAAGGATTATTCAACTATACATACATACATTCCGTATAAACACAGATGAAAAACAGTACATTTGTTCTCACATAAATACTAAAGTAAAATGTGCTAATCCCTTGCTGCCTTTGCAGTGATCCACCGGGGAACAAAATTTTTTTGCCAAGTGTGCAGGAGTCAAGTCAATGTTACATTTGTAAAGGGAGAAGAAACTCTAGCCATAAAAATTTTCCAGTTTACTAAATTACTAAGCTGACAGACTGAAATGTACCTGTAAGTTTATATCTTCTTAAAGAGATGAGAGGTCTCCAAACTTTTTGAACTATTTCTAGCAGTAATAAAAAAAAATTTGGAGGATACACTCCCAATAGGTGTTGGTTATATAAATATTAATTTATGTATGTGACATAAATCTACTCTACAAATATGTGATGAGACTTTACACTTTTAAAAAGCATTAATAATTAAGTTATAAATATAAAATAAATATTTTTAAGTATTTTGCAAATTATCATACCTCCATGCTATCATTGACTAATATCCTAAGGCAAATATACATTTAGAATTTGATTGTTAACAATAGTAGATATAAATCAATATTTTATAACAGCTGTGTTGATATTTGTACATTTTTACTGTCTTCCTGTCTAATCACCTTAATGTGACTCCTACTTGGAGCTCCTATCAGAAGTAGAAGTGCAACCCTTGCAATGTTCTTAGTAATACCATGGGCTTGCACTATTATTCTAATCCTTAATTGTGTTTTCTGTGCAAGATGTTCTATCAGTCATTTGTTCCATGTTGTAAAGATGAATTTAGCTAAAACTAAATAATATGCTCCAAAAATCTACTTAAAGAGACACTTGAACTACAATGCATTACTATAGTCTTAGAGAATCAATCAGATGAGGCATTATCATCAACCTCTCTTTGGCAAGAATTCCTATTATTCCTATAAGATACTGTGCTGGTTTGAAAGGAAGTATGCCCCCTACGAAAAGCCATGTTTTAATATAAAACCCATTCCTTAAAGGTAGAATAATCTCTACTCAATGCTGTATGTTTGAAACTAATGAGATCATCTCCCTGGTTGATGTGATTTAGTTAAGAATGGTTGTTAAACTGGATTAGGGGATGACATGTCTCCACCCATTTGAGTGGGTCTTGATTAGTTTCTGAAGTCCTATAAAAGAGGAAACATTTTGGAGAA
>PVIY010009816.1:0-58550 GCA_004026745.1 Myrmecophaga tridactyla | reverse complement strand
ATATGTAGCCATGAGATGCATACAGTCCACGAGCCAGCAACCTTTGGAGATGAAGAAGGAAAACGCCTCCCGGGGAGCTTCATGAAACAGGAAGCCAGGAGAGTAAGCTAGCAGATGACGCCATCTTCGCCATGTGCCCTTCCAGCTGAGAGAGAAGCCCTGACTGTGTTCGCCATGTGCCTTCTCACTTGAGGGAGAAACCCTGAACTTCATCGGCCTTCTTGAACCAAGGTATCTTTTCCCGGATGCCTTTGATTGGACATTTCTATAGACTTGTTTTAATTGGGACATTTTCTCGGCCTTAGAACTGTAAACTAGCAACTCATTAAATTCCCCTTGTTAAAAGCCGTTCCATTTCTGGTATATTGCATTCCGGCAGCTAGCAAACTAGAACAGATACCCCCTAGGATTTAGGAAGATAGCAGAGTAGGATGGTGCAGGAATCAGTCCCTCCTCCTGAACAACTACTAAATAAGTAGCAACTGTTGGAATCAACTATTGGACAGCAGAACTTCATGCAGTGTCCAGGGAAGAGCTGGAAGAAGAGGCTGGTAAATCACAGTAAATACTGGTGAATTTCACAGGCTGGGCAGCAGCTATCATCACCCATCTCCCAGCATCACAGCAGGCAGTACCAGACACTGGTGCAGCTTGCTGGTGCCAAGGTGGGGTATAAAGACCTAATTCCCCAAAATCCAGAGGGGTGCAGTCTGATCACTGATCACTGCTTTTGATGAGCTACTTCAGCTTGCCAGGGGCCCAACTCTGAGGACATCCCATTGTTCCAACCCATTCCAAACAAAAGAAGCAGAGAAGACTTAAAGGTAGAATTCCTCCTCAAAACTACAGAAAACAGTTAAAGGGCTGTAATTACTGGGCAAGAGCTAAATCAAGAAAACAGCTTCAAAGAGCCATAAGAGAAGCTGGTGGACCCCTTTTTGATCCCTCTCTCAGCCCTTCCCCAAGGCAGTATGAGGCCAGTTAGCACCCTCTTTGTGGGTTCCTGGCCTTGTTCCATTTGGGAAAGACTAACCTGAGAAATCCCTCTCCTGCTTGCCTCCCCCTTCCAGAATCTGCACTCCAAGCAAAAGCATCTTGAGACAGACAGAGCAAGTTAAGAACAACTGAGTCAGATAGCCTGGACAAAGGCTGACCTGCTTTAAGTCCTCAGTTGGAGAACCCAAGAAATTGAAAGTTCTGTTTCTTAGGGAGTAGAAGTGACATTTAAATTCCTGTAAACAGGGGAACTCCTCTCCATCATCTGTAGTTTTCTATTTGTTTGTTTGTTTTTATATGTCATTCGAGGGGTATTAAGTGATATTTCATTGTGGTTGTAATTTGCATTCCCTAATGGCTAATGTACTTTTTGGCCATTTGTATATCTTCTTTGGAGAAATGTCTATTCAAGTCTTCTGCCTATTTTAAAATTGACTTGTTTGTCTTTTTGTTGTTGACTGGAAGGATTTCTTCATATATTTTGAATATTAAACTCTTATTGGATATGTGGCTTCCAGTATTTTCTCTCATTGTGTAGGCTGTCATTTTACTTTTGCTGAGGTTCTATTTCTCTATTTTTCTTTTGTTGCATGTGCTTTGGGTATAAAGTCTAAGAAACCATAGCCTAACACAAGGCCCTAAAGATGCTTCTCTAGGTTTTCTTCTACAGGTTTTATAGTTTGGGCTTTTATATTTAGGTCTTTGATCAATTTTGAGTTCATTTTTAATATGGTGTGAGTTAAGGGCCCACGTGCCTTCTGCATATGGACATTTGCTGAAGTCACTATTCTTTCCCAATTGAGAGGGTTCGGTGTCCTTGTCAAAAATCACTTGGCCATAAATGTTGATTTTTGAACTTTCAATTAGATTCAATTGGTTTATATGTCTGTTCTTGTACCAGTACCATGCTGCTTTGATTACTGTGGCTTTGTAATAAGAAGACTGGGATATGTGAGCTCTCCAACTTCATTCTTCTTTTTCTTATTGACCTTCTGTCTATGTGTTATATCCATTACTGAAAATGATGTATTAAAGCCTCGTACTGTTAATGCAGACCCAACTATTTCTCCCTTCAAATCTGTCAATATTTACTGCATATACTTTAGGGCTCTGCTATTATGTGCATACATGTTTATAATTATTAAGTATTCTTGTTGAACTATCTACTTTATTAGTACATAATGACCATCTTTGTGCCTCATAAACGTTTTTGATTTGAAGTCTCATTTATCTGATAGTAGTATAGCTCCCCTAGCTCTGTTTTGATTATTACTTATCTAGTATATATTTTTCCATCCTTTCACTTTCAATCTGCTTATATCTTTGGATTTAAGTGAGTCTTTTGCAGAGATTTTCTTGAATGCCAGGAACTAACAAAACCAAACCAAACCAAAAAAAGATAAATGGAACCTCAGCAAAATTAAAACTTTTCCTCAGCAAAGGAATTGATTATGAAAGTAAAATGACAGCCTATACAATGGGAGAAAATATTTGGAAACCACATATCCAATAAGGGTTTAATATCCAAAATATATGAAGAAATCCTTTCATTCAACAACAAAAAAAGACAAAAAACAATTTTTAAATAGGCAAAAGACTTGACTACACATATCTCCAAAAAAGATATACAAATGGCCAAAAAGTACATGAAAAGTACATTAGCCATTAGGATGCTTGCCTGCCATACCAGAGGACCCGGGTTTGATTCCCAGTGCCTGCCCATGTTAAAAAAAAAAAAAATACATTAGCCATTAGGGGATGCAAATCACAACCACAGTAAAATATCATTTCATACCCATTTGAATAACTTCTATTTAAAAAAAAACAGAAAACTACAGGTGTTGGAGAGAATATAGAGAAATAAGAACACATTTTCATTACTGGTGGAAATGAAAAATGGTACAGCCTCTGTGGAAATCAGTTTGGTGGTTCCTCAGAAACTAAAATACTATAGAATTACCATATGATCTGGAAACCCTACTTCTAGATATAGACACAAAAGAATTGAAAGAAGGAACTCAAAAATATGTTTGCACACCAATGTTCATAGTGACATTAATCACAAATGCCAAAAGATGGAAGCAACCCAAGTATACATCAACTGATGAATGGACAAACAAAATGTGGTATACATACACAATGAAAAATGATTCAGCCATAAAAAGGAATGAAGTTCTGATACATGCAACAACATGGATTAACCTTGGATACATCATGTTGAGTGAAATAAACCAAATGTTAAATATGGTATGATCTCACTAACAGGAAATGATTAGAATAAGCAAATTCATACAGTCAGAAACTAGACTATAGGTTACCAGGGGCTGTGGGTTGGGAATGAGAAGTTAATGCTTAAATTATGCTGAATTTATATTTAGGATGATGGAAAAGTTTTGATAATGGATGGTGGAGGTGGTAGCACAAAATTGTGAAAACGACACTGAATTATATATTCGAATGTTGTTGAAAGGGAACATTTTAGGTTGCATGAATAATTTTTCTAAAAAATCCATAGGACCGTACCACACAAACAGTGAACCTTAAAGTAAACCATGGTCTATAGTTAATGGTACAATTATAAAAATCTTCATTCATCAATTGCAACAAATGTACCACACTAATGCAAGGTGTTAATAATAGGGGGGTATACAGGAACTCTGTAGTTTATGCATGATTTTTCTGTAAGCTTACAACTCTTTTTTGAAAAATAATAAAAATTCCAAATACATATATATATTTTTAAAAAGATACCTCCTACCCGAGCTGACAAATATATTGTAACAGAAGAATGTCAGTGTTAATTCCTATTTTAAAAATTAGTGAAGTTTAATTTCTTTTCATTTAAAATCAAGGCAAATTCAATTTTCACTGTGTTATTTCTGTGTCCGTATAGATCATATTACCTCTTCTTCAGAGTACCCCATTCTGGAGACCACTGAACTAATCCTAAATTGAACTGTACTTATAAGTACTGTGAAGGTGGTACCATCATTTCCCTAATGGCACATGGTTTATGTATGACCTGGGGTTGTTACATGAATGATACTATGTTTTTGACATCTTCATACTAATAAAAGACTAAGAAAACGTAGTGACCAAAAAAAAAAGTGGCATCATTCCAAGCCATTTTATGTGGACTCCTCTATTCCACTTTTCCTCAAAGAACATTGTACATTATCTGTATTCTGAATTTGCTAAAGGCAATAGATACATGGATCCATTGTAAATATATAAAATTACATATTTCTTTATAATTATTGCATAATAAATTATGTATTTATTTTTCTTTTCATTTGCATACTCAAACACACCTTTTTTTAATTAAAAAAAAATTTACTTAGTGAATGCTTTGGAGTCTCAACTGCTTCCCAAAATAAGGAAACAAAAGCTCACCCCCCTCTTAATAAGCTGTCTCTAACCCACTTAGAAAATATAAAATGGAGGAGATGAAGTAAATTAACCTGCAGGGGTAACCTTAACACAAACAGTCTCATCTACATTTTCATTGTGTTTTAGTGGACTGATACAATTTTTCATAAGAAACAGGAAAGTAGAATTATTTTTTCTTAGCTTGTTTTCTCCTTGTAGAATCCTTCCAAATGGAGTGTTTCACCAGCTAGCACCAGATTACAGTGAGAAAATAAAATGTGCTGGAATTTTTTTTTTCCATGTGACTGTTAGGTCATTCCCATTCTCATTCTCTCTCTTTCTCTCATGTTTGTGTCATTTCTGATTTCAAGTTCCCTGAATGAAATCTAACGAGCTACAAGCTAAGCAACTTTGGCAAATGCTGGCCCAGTTAAAGCACATCACAAGGAGAAGAATGAGAAGGACCCAAATTCTCTGCAGAGATTTGAAGTGAAAATTTCCCCCTTTGGGTTAGATCGCTTCATGGTGGCTGAAACCAAGCTACCCTAATGATCAAAAGCCACATCTTCCAAGGCTACCTCCCATCCACATGGACTCACTTTGTGTGCTCTCTCAAGAATTGTGCACAGAGTGGTGAAGGTCTTCAAGAAGTTGTCTTTTCCTAG
Organism: Myrmecophaga tridactyla; assembly: GCA_004026745.1. Lineage (NCBI taxonomy): Eukaryota > Metazoa > Chordata > Mammalia > Pilosa > Myrmecophagidae > Myrmecophaga > Myrmecophaga tridactyla. The sequence continues at coordinate 53,520 of PVIY010009816.1, read as the reverse complement.
GGACTCCAGGCAGCTTCTCCTTAAACTCTTCCAAAATTTTTATTCCCCAATTCTTTGAAAATGCATTGACAATTGATAGTTTATCAATTGTCCATAGTGTCTACAAGAAAAAAATATTTAGAGTTCACGATGTTAATTTTATTATTAGGCAATTCTGTGTTTAAGAGGAGGAGGCCAATGGAATGATATATTAATGTTCTTTTGTTAAGTTTTTTAATTGATAAAAAGTTTAAAAAAAAAAAAAAAGAGGAGGAGGCCTTAAAAAGTGCTATTCAACTTTACTCTCCTGATGACACTTTAGGAAACTGGTTTTAATGGGAGGTCTGATCACAGGCAAAAAGAAGAATTATGTACATTTTGAACAGAGGCTTTTAGACGACAAAATAATTTAGTGTCTATTATTAGCTTTCTTTCCGAATGTAGCTTTTAGGCAATCAGTCTATTAAAGGATTCTAAAAGTATTTGGTCTTTTATATGAATGAGTTAGGAACTCTACAGTTCCTAACTGTAACGAAATCAGAAGGGTCATTAACCCCTGTACTTTAGACATTAGTTAATGGCCAGCCTAACCACAGCATAATAAAGTGCTGGGATAGCAGGTGTGTTTGGGGGAGGCAACCAGCTGCCTGGGAAGCAGCTGGACTGAGCAGCTTTGGACTGAGAACAGAGAGTGAATCTCTTGAACAGAGGCAGGTCTTCCATTCCTGTGACCCCACATGCCTTAAAGGACATCTTTGTTTCTTGTAAGTTTTGCTTCCACATGTAGAAAAACATGGTTTCCCTATTTTCTTAAAAACAAAAGTTTGTTTCTCATCTGCCCCCTCCCCCACACCTGTACTGGACATTATTTGTCTTGAAGAAGAAGAGGGTTCAACACAACACATGGTCATATTTAATAGTCTCCAGCTACTTGCCATTGCTTGATTTACTGTATAGCCAGGAAATAACAAATGTAATTACTTTAGAATCAACATAATATGAGGCCAGATTGCCTTAACATTCCTTTTGCTCGAGAGGAACTTAATATGAATGAGAACCAGCTGTCTGTCACTGTCAGCTCTCATAACTGATGACAGATATGGTTCTTTTGGAAAATACCTTAAAGTCATATAATTGTAATGGCTATTTTTACTTCTGACATCTTTAATATCTATAATGAATCATGTAAAGTGCATTCATCTTACCTGAAATGAAAGATAAATTTGGGCGCACCCAAGTGGGTATCTCCCACAGAACTGCCACCACCACCTAACGATTTGGATTTCTTTAATGAAAGGGATAGTATGCTCTTCCTGAAGAAGAGAAAACAAATGAAGGTTGTGGCTTCATCACTAAAGCAATGCCCTAGTATAGTCTGAGGCTTTGGATGGTCAGAAGAGACTTCAGCATGTGTATATGTAATTTTAATTGACCTTTATTAAGTATATCTACTCCTTGTCAGGCAAAATTTTAGAGAAAAGGGATTTGAAAGAGGAACTAGAATTTTGGGGTCTCTACTTTGTGTTAGGCTATTTACATTTACTTTTTCTTATTTAATTTTCACAAGAATACAACCTTGTGAATTAGATACTATGATTTACCACTCTCCAAAGAGAATACTGAAGCTTACTGATGCTAGTCACTTTCCAAGATCAGCCAAATAATTAGTAGTAAAGTTGAGAGTAGGATATAGTCTCTTTGACACAAGTCAATAAGATCATTAATGAAAAAATTCAGCGAGACTGGCAAAAACAGAATCATCATACAAAAGCTGGTTAACTGTCCATGTCTTAGTAATAACTAGTCACATAGTTTAGTACAAAAAATGATCACATTCATAATAGCAACAAAAATTATAAAGTACAAGATTTCTAAGGTTTTTATTAGACCAGTGGTTATTGACCAGGGATGATTTTGCCCCCAGGGAATATTTGACAATGCCTGGAGACATTTTTTATTTTCATGACTGGGGATGGTTACTGGCATTAATGAGTAGAGACCAGGATGTTGTTAAACATCCCACAAATGCACAGAACAGTACCCCACAGTAAAGAATTATCCTGGTACAAAATGTCAGTAATACCAAGGTAGAAAAATTCTCATTTAGGCAATTGTAAAACATTGTTGAAGGGATATTTATAAATATGAATACAGGAAAAATCATAGCATAGATGTGAAGACCGTATCATAAAGATGTCAATTTTTGCAAAATTCATCTATAAATACATGGAAAATCCAATGAAAGTTTTTATGAAATGATAAAATATTCCTAAAATTCATATGGAAATTCCAAAAACAGCTGAGACAATTTGAAGAACAGGATGTAGCAAACTGTCCTATCAAAATGCAAGTCTTACTATAAAGCTAAAGTGACTCAGAGATAGAAAAGGTGATCAATAGAGCTGAAGTAGGACCACATGTATGAATAATTGATATATGACAGAGGTGTAACTGTAAATTAATGGGGAAAGAATGAGCTAATAATTAATAGTGACCAAAAAACAAGATATTCATATGAAAAAAGAAGTCTGATTCCTGACTTCATACTATGCATACATTTCAAATATTCCAGGAAGATAGAGCAGCTAGAAATAAAAACCTAAAATTGTGGAATTATAAGCCATACCAAACTCTTGAAATCTGTTCTACAACTAATTGTTGTGATGTACTTTGAAATTTATTGCTTTATATATATATGTTCTCTGAAGGGAAGGAGGAGTATAACAGAGAACATAAGATTTAACAGATGAGCATGATTGCTGAATCATTATATTGATATTTCTATTGGTCTCCAGTGTCTTGGAGCAGCTAGAAGAAAAAATGAAAAATCATGGAACCATAACCCTTACCAAACTTTAAAATCTGTTCTATAACTACTTGTTAAAATGTACTTGGAAATTTACTGTTTTTTCGTATATATGTTATATTTCACCATAAAAAACTTTTTAATGTTAAATTATATATATATTCAGGAAGAATAAAGACCTAAATGTGAGAAGCAAAACTGTAAACACTTTAGAAGAAAATAAAAGAGAATAAATGAAGTTGAAGGCATGGAAGGAGTTCTTAAATAAAGCACATAAAAACGTAAATGATACCATGAAAATATTAATAAACTGAATATATTAAAATTAGGCTCCTACATGACAAAACACAATAGTGAAAAGACAAACCATAGAATGGAAGAAAATATCCGTAACACATATAACTAACAAAAGGATTAGTATCCACAATATATAATAAGTACAAAGAAATCAACAATCCAATGGGAAAAAATGGGCTTTGACTGAACAAGAAATCCACTGGACACTAAATATATGAAAAGATTTTCAACCTTACTAGTAAGGACATAATTCCTTTTGGGATGTCCTCTGCCTGAAGGAAGGTGGCTGGATGACTAACTTTTGTAGGGGAAGTTTAAGAGTATATTTTACACTTGCTTTCTAATACTTATCCATTCATTCATTTATTCATTCATTTATAGCAAACAACTTGGTGATGTTCTCTGTGAAGTTCAGAGTGCAAACAGTCACCATGACATAAAAATAAACCAACATGGGAATTAGTAAAAGTGAGAGCCCACTTGCATCTCATTTCTTGAACTTCAATTGCTGCACTGAGCTTGGGCAGCCCATAACTACCTAACTGCTACCACAGAAACGGCAGTGAAACCAGGGTTATCTAGTCAAGGAGGATCCTTCTAGGAGAGAGTGGTCTGTACATAGGATATGGCATCTTTGGCATTTAGAGTTCTGGCAAACAGTTTTGACTAAAAAGACTGAGAAAATATAAATGTTGGTGCTGATCTGCTGGAAAACAAAACAAAGTACCACATGAATGTGAAAATACAAGTTTTACAATACCTACAGTTTATGAAACCATCAAAGACTAAGACATTCTCCCCAAGAATGGGGTGAGAGGTCATGGCCAAATACTGATCATGGCTATTGAAAGGCACATTTAGATCACTGGGTCCTGGCTCAGCACCACTGTTTTAGCCTGCCCTAAACAGGGAATACTGTGGCCATCGATTCAAGCCCCCACCCCACCACACAATAGGGGCAAAGGTGGTGGAGGTTTAAATACACAGGGCCTTCTTAGGGCTGTGATGAAGTTTGATGAAGAGAGCCAACTGCTAGGGAGTCCTGAAAAACACAGCTGCAGAGAGCCCTCAAAAAGGCTTTTGGGTGTCTTTCTTGACCCTCACTTCAGGGCTCATTGGAACTAGTCTGCACTCCCTTCATAGGGCCCTGGCCTGTTCTGGTTGGGAAATATTGACTTGGGAAAGTGCTCTTCAGGGTGAACTTCCTCTCAGAATCTGCCCTCCAGGCAAAAGCTGCTAGAGGCAACAAAAAGAGCGTTAAAAAAAACAACTATAGAAGGAAAACAAAAATAAAGAGAACAGATAAACATTCCTGGAGAAGGAACAGAGGAAAAGAACTTCCCCCTGGGAGTGAAACATTTGCACAAATAGAGCAATCTTAAAAATTGTAACACATACCTATGACAAGAATCAGATGAAGAAGAGCTAAATAAATCTAATCAGTTAAACATGGACAATTGAAAGGTTCTAGAATAAGTTGAACCACATTTCAAAGAAGAGCTTTAACCCAAGGTCAATCAACAATAAAATATTAGGCAAGAGTGGAAAACTGACCTTCAGAATAAAGTCATCAAGATAACCAGATGCATAGACATCAGGAAAATAACGACAAAACATACAAGAAACAGGAAGATATGGCTCAGTCAAAGGAACAAATCAGAACTTCAAAGGAAGTACAGAATTTGGAGCAACTAATCAATGACATTCAAATTAATCTCTTTAATCAATTCATAGATAAAAGGGGAAATAGAGCTAAAGAGATAAAGGATATTAAAAAGACAGTAAGCATAATGAAGAATTTGAAAGTATGAAAAGAAACATAACAGAATTTATAGGAATAAAAGGTACAATAGAAAAGACTAAAAATATACTAGAGGCATACAATAGCAAATTTGAACAAGCAAAAGAATCAGCAAACTAGAAGAGAGGACAACTGAAACCTTACAGACAGAAGCGCAAATAAAGAAAAGAGGGCAGTGCAACAGCAGCTCAGTGGCAGAATTCTCACCTGCCATACCGGAAACCTGGGTTTGATTCCCAGTGCCTGCCCATGCAAAAAAAAAAAAAAAGGAAAGAATGAAGCATGGTCTCAGGTTGAATGACAGCACAAAACATACAAACATACATGTTATGGGTGTCCCAGAAGGAAATAAGAAGGGAAAAGAGGCAGAAAGAATATTTGAATAAATAATGGCTGGAAATCTTGCAACTTTTATTAAAGACACAAAGAAAGACACAAAGATATATGTCCAAGAAGTGCAGTATTCTCTAAACAAAATAAATTCTAACAGACCTACGCCAAGACATATACTAATCAAAATGTCAAATGCCAAAGACAAAGAATTCTGAAAGCAGCAAGAATAAACAGATTTATCACATATAAGGGATGCACAAGTCTAAGTGCCAATTCCTCATCAGAAACCATGGAGGTAAAAAGGCAGAGATAGGATATATTTAAGTACTGAATGAGAAAAGCTTTCAGCCAAGAATTCTTCATCTGACAAAACTGCCCTTCAAAAATGAAGATTTTAAAACATTCACAGATAAACAGAAACTGAGAGAGTTATTCAACAAAAGATCTGGCCTACAAGAAATACTAAAGGTAATGCTAAAGCCTGAAAGAAAGACATAGTAGACACAGACTTGGAGAAGAGGATAGAAAAGAAGAATTTCAGTAAGGGTAACTGTGCAGGTTTGAAAATACGTACCCCAAAAAAGCCATGCTTTAATCCTAATCCAATCTTGTGGGGGGCAGCCATTTATAATCTTGAGTCAATATTGTAGGGCCAAAACTTTTGATGAGATTATATTCATGAAGACGTGGCTTGCCCAGTTGTGTCTGTGGCCTTTTGATTCGATGGAGGTGTGACTCCACATATTCTTGATTAGTTTACTGGACTCCTTTAAAAGCAGAAACATTTTGGAGAAAGCAGAAAACAAATGCAGATGCTAGGAGGATAGTTGCTTCAGAGCTGACATAGCCAACATGAGACCCAGACCTAGAACAAATGTATGCCACTATTACAAGTTGTTAATATGAGTGTAGCACATGGAGAAAAAATGCAACTAATGTAGACTCTCCACTATAGTTTACAGTAATTTAATATTCTTGCACTAATTGTAACAAAGGTACTATATGAATACTTAGTCTTAATAATAGGGAGTTACAAGGGTATAGGTTTTTTTTAAGCAATGAGAGCATTCTCAAATTGATTTTGGTGATGAATACACAACTCTGTGATTATATACTTTGGATGGATTGTGCGGTATGAGAATAAAACTGTTAAAAATGATAATATGGTGGTATATTGGAAAAAATGCACCTAACGCAAATTATAGACTACAGGTAACAGTAATATCTTAATATCCTTTCATTAATTGTAATAAGGGTACTACACTCATGCAAAGTGTCAACAATAGGGGGTATATAGGAAACTTATTTTTTTACATGGCTTTTCTGTAAACTTACATTTCTCTAATGAAAAAAAATAGTAATTAAAAAAACATTAAGCTAAGTGAAAGAAACCAGACACAAAGTACTACATATGGTATGTTTCCATTTGTATAAAATATAAATATAAATAAACCTATTAAGACAGAATTAGACTAGTGCTTGTGTAGGACTGGGGAAGGATAGAGGGATTGAGAGGTGACAATTAAGGTTTTACTTTCTGGAGTATTGGAAATGTTCTGAAATTGATTGTGGTGATTATACTAAAAGCCATTGATTGGGCATTTTGGATGGATTGTATGTTATGCTAATATATCTCATTAAAACTGCTTAAAAATATTAAAGCATGTGGAACTGGGAGGTCACTAGAGAAGCATCACATTGGCTTTTGTAGATTGGAGTCTGGATACTAGAAAGTTACTATGGTAACATCCAGGCATGCATTTTAGGCTCACAGGAGAAGATATAATTCTCATATCCTTTCTGGCCTCTCATTTCTGTCCAGATGTGATTCATCATTCCAAGAAAATGGACCCCCAACTGTCAAGTTGGAGGGGGGAGGAATAGGGAGGGTGATGGGGAGTGGGCATCTCCTTTATTCCCATTTGTAATAAACTTATTTTTAAAGTTGGAATGAAGAGGAAAGGGGAGGGAAGGGAAGGCTAAAGGGAGGGAGGGAGGGAGGAAGGGAAGGGAAATAATGGAAAGAATGAAGGAAGGAAGTAAGGAAGGGGGAAAAGAAAGGAAAGGAGGGATGGAGGAAGGAAGGAAAGGGGAAAGGAAAGGAGGGAAGAAACTTTTTCCATTTTTTTATCAATATAAAGCACTGTGTTGCTATTAACCTTTCCTGGCCTGGAAAAGATTGTTCTGCTTATATTATCTTCTTTAGAAACCCAACTCTCCTTATTCCATTTTCCTGACTCCATAAGCTGCTTTAGAAATCCACTAATAGCTTCACATGGCTGAGATATTCACAAGCTTTTGCAGCAAAAATAAGTGTTATTAATCTTAAATGCCTATCCCACTGTGGGTGAAACCCAAGGGCCAGGATAAGCATTGAAGCAAGATATTTAGTTGAGGACAGAAATGGTGGCATGGTACAGTTCTAGTATGGATCCCAAGTAGTTTGGGATGCTTAGGGGGGGATTGGGCCGATACCTCTCAAGGCCACTCTTTTGACTGAGTCTATGTACCTTGCCAAATCTCAGTGGGGTATGCAAAGTAATGGCCTAGCTAAGATGAAGAGATTGTAGCCTTGGAAACTGATGGTATAAAATGTGGCTGTGGAGTTTCTTTTGCGGGGAGCATAGAGGGATGACCTAGAGAGCATTGTCATCTAAAGTAGGTAGAATCTAAAGCAGTAAAGCAAAATATTGCTGCTAGGTGTGAGTCATTGAATGATGCTCCTCTGGTACCAGGACTCAATTGTTCAGTCCACAGAGTGGGAAGGAGGATGCCATCAGCCTGTTTCTCAGCTTTCTCCAAAGCTAACCTTTGCAGCAATCAGGTCAATCTATTCCCTTTACTCCACATGCACAAGACTCATTTCTACCGTTCCATGTCCAAGGATTCCTTTACCTGGAATTCTCCCTTCCTCAACTCCTCTGCTTTTTGAAATTCTAGGATGTGATTCAAAACCAAGTTAGAGTTCTATCTCCTTCACAGAACATTTTAGTTTTGCCCCAGGTCATAATAATTTCTCCTTGCACAAAACTCACATTTTACATTATACAGTTATTTAATCACTCTGTGCTTGATGAGGCAACGAGGAAAACAACAGCATCTAACTCTAGTGGCAATTAAACAAAATAACTGTATGCAAAATGCTTAGGGAAGTGCCTGGATTGCTCCATATAGTACATAGTAATGACACTAAAAGCAGCAAGCAATATGTCTATTCTTTGGATATGCAAGAAGATATTATGCTGTGGGGGGTTGAAGCTGTATGTGCCCCAGAAAAACATGTTCTGAAACCTAAACCATTCCTGTGGGTATGAACACATTGTAAGTAGGACCTTTTGATGAGGCTACTTCAGTTAGGTTGTGGCCTCCTCAGTCAGGATGGGTCTTAATCCTATTACTGGAGTCCTTTATAAGTGGAATAAAATTCAGATAGATAGAGAGAGAAAACCACAGAAGCAAGAAGCTGAAATTCAACAGAACCTGAAAGAGAAAGGAGAGGCCAAAAAAGGCTGCCATGTACAGAAAAGCCCAGAACCAAAGATGACCAGCAGCCAGCTCCAGAGTACCAGCCTTTGGGAAGAAAACATTATCTTGATGACACCTTGATTTAGACATTCCCTTAACCTCAAACCTGTAAGCTAATAAGTTCCCATTGTTTAAATTTTTTAAAAACGTCCAAGAAATGAGACTCCAGAGAATTCTCACTTTTACCAACTCCCATGTTGGTTTATTTCTATGTCGTGGTACTGCTGCACTCTGAGCAAGAAGCAGCACCAAGATTCAGCAGTTTGCTATGAATGAATGAATGAATGAATATTAGAAAGCAGTGTTAAATAAGCACTTGAACTCTCCTATAAAATTGCGTCTGCCAGCTGTCTCCCACACACACACATCCACAAAAGTGAGTTCTCCAGCTGCTTCTTTTTAGGCAGAAGACATCCCAAGAGAAATTATGTCCCTAGCATCAAAGTGTTGATATAAAATTCATGTATTAACATATCTTCCTCCTATATTTGATATCCCTGAAATCATCATGATGTTAATTTTGTATTTCCCACTTCCTACATTTTTAAAATAAAAATATTGGAAGTATGTTGGGTAAAGAGATACATTTGGGAAGGTGGCCTCAAAAATAAGTGTTGATCCTCACATCTGATGCTGTCTCTGAGCTAATACATTCAGCCCAGGATAGCGTGTTAGAGTGAGAGGGTGCCAGGCCCTTCACCAGCAGTAGATTAGCCGTAGTTAATGGGTGAAGAGAGTGTGGAACAGGCTTTTGGGTCCGGTTCTCCTTGACGCTGAAGGTCATACACACACACACACACACACACACACACACACACACACACACACACAGAGAGAGAGAGAGATCAGTACTTCATAAGGGAATTAAACTGGATAAACGTGGGGTGATACCTCCATCTTAATTAAAAGATGACAGCTGTTTAGTAGCATAAACAGCAATAATTTAACATGCTAAACTTCTTGAAAATAGTTTACTCTTTTTAGTTGGTTAAATGGCCTAATTCCCCAATTTTGTCACATAATTATTTAGTAAGCCAAATTTTAGCCTCATCTGAGACTCATTCTTAAAAAAATTTGAATGAACTAAGCATGAGTTGATGAGAATATGCTCTGGTGAGAATTTACCTATCAATAAATATCTGAATAGGATATAATATCACTTTTCCAGCCTTAAAAGTAGATGTTTGATTATGCAGCTGATTCTGATGACCTCTCAATAAAAAAGAGAAATCATCTTCATCAGTTAAAAAATTAGGAAAGTATTGGGATGCAAGGGTAGTTCAGTGGTAGAATTCTCACCTGCCATGCGGGAGACCTGGGTTCGATTCCTGATCCATGCACTTCCCAAAGAAACAAACAAAAAAGCAAACAAACGGGGGGTACAAGGGTAGTTCAGTGGTAGAACTCTCCTGTCATGCAGGAGACCTGGGTTCAATTTTCGGCCCATGCACTTCCCAAACAAACAAGAAAACAAACAACAAAAAAACAAACAAACAAAAATTCAGCAAATGCTGCTGCAATAAGGGGAGAGTCACATGGAAAAATAATGAAATGTGACCTCCCCCATACAGCATAAAAAACAAACAAACAAAATTTCAACAAATGGTGCTGCAATAAGTGGATACTCATATGGAAAAATAATGAAATGTGGCCCTGCCATACAGCATACAAAAAGAAAAATTAGAAAAATATTGTTATTGCAATGCTTATCACTTGTTCTTTGTACAAAATAGAGAAAAAGATATAGACGGGAGACTATTTTTTTATATTCAGAAATTCCTTATAATTGAGGTCATAGTCTTATTGAACTTTATCTTTTGACTGTGATATTTTATTTTTCAAATGGATTAGGTAAATGACATATAAAACTACAAATCTGGGAGTCTATAAACCCCATGATCACATGGAAAGGAGTCATAACTCTCCTAACAAATGTGGTAAGTTAACATATAGACATATGTAAGAGACAATTGAGCGAGCATTGCAAAGAATTAAGTCACAAGTTAATTCCATCTTGTTAAACGTATGCCAAAATCCATAATATTTTTAATGCAATAACGACTATATCAAACATCCCAGAATCTGGACTAGAGTACATAAGAATTCAATTATTTTCACAAAATACTAGCTAGGCTATTATATTTCTTTCTGTAGTTTTTCATATCAGTCACCCCAGCACAATGCAAACTGCTTTTAGACTAATACAAACATCTAACATCTCAGCTCTGCCACTTACTAGTCATACGACCTAGAAAAAAAAATGTCCTAAATAATGTGACCCACAGCTTCCTTAACTGGAAAACTGAATCATAATGCCTATCTTGCAAAGTGGTTATGAAGGTGATAAATAAAATGGGTGAAGTGCCAGATTTTTAATGCCTACTATTAATCTTGGGCCTTGCATTACGTATATCTGAGAAGCTGTACTTTGGTGTGTTTGGCTGCTTCATGGAACTCTATGATCAAAAGAAAAAGGGGAAATTTCAATAACAATTTTTAGATTGCATTTACGCATAAAAGCTGACTATTTCATATTTATCCTAACTGCAATTAAAGAGAAGACTATTATTCCTAATGTGGCAGAAATAGAGATATACCACTTAGCTTCCCCTTCAAGACTGAACTCTCTGTCCTGCTGTAAGGATTGCGCTGAGCTGACGCTCCCCAGATGTTAGTCCGTCAGGGTTGCTTTGCTTTCCAGCCAAAGTCACTCTATTTGTGGGTGGCTCCTGGCCAATGACTGAACGAGGCAGCGGTAGCCAAGGAAATGCACATCTGGCAGTAGCCTCTGACCGATGAACGAACAAGACCATCTCACGGGGCCTTGGAAACTATTTCCACCCAACACTGGACTCCTCTGATGGGGAAGCTGTGCTTCAGCACTCCCTGTTGGGCTGGCAGAGGCTTTGTCAGGTTGGAATCTCCAACCGACAGCCCACCCTGTCAAATTCTGCTTCCTTCCTTTCGTATTCACAGGTTTACTCCTCAATAAATATTTTGCACTCCTAACTCTGTCTCAGCATCTGCTTTCAGAGAATTGTGACACTTCGTAAATCTTTGAAATATATATGGCACTAAACAATAGCAACAACAAAATCCCTGGTAGAAGAATCAGTAGAAAGGCAGAGGTCTTTCGTGGAGGACGATACCTAAAACAACCCAGACAGTATTCAATCTGGTCTAAATGAACAAATTCATAGTCTCATTCTGTACCTATGGGTGTTAAACCAACATTAGTATTTGTAGGACTATTTTCCTGTTTGGTCTAATAAGAATTTCCTTGATGTGAGTTGAACATACTTCTTCATGTATTCCCTGTGAAGAAGTAAGAAGGAAAAAAGCACCTAGACTGTGATTCAAGACCGTTAAGTCATTCTTTTGCTATTAATTAAGATTCTCAAAATTTTAAACATCCCTCTGAGGTCTTATTTTCCAAGCTATTAATCATTTTTATTGCTTTTCTCTGGACATTCTCCAAACTCTCCACCCTGCATCTGTTTTCAGACAAAGAGGTTCAAACTCATAGCAAGTTTCTAGAATAAAGCAGGCTAGAAATATAACAGAAAAGCTCAATGTCCACAATTTTACCAACAAGGACTAACTATAAAATCCAGCAACACAAGCTTTTAAGCTATGTTCACTTTAACATTCCATAAGTTGCATATTATTTAAGTTTGTTTATCCCATCTTGCTCTAGAGAGGATTTTGACAGTATTATTGAAAATACTTCAAGGGTGGGCAACATACAAGACATGACTCCAGCGGAAACATAAAACTTCCTGTTTTTCATCAATTTCTTAAATAAATACTTTGTAACTCTTATTACAATAACAATACTGAAACTTACACCAATACATATCCCTAAAAGCAACAGTGAAGGACCCAGTAGAATAAAGAAGGAACACATTCTTTTATCTTCTTCCATTAACTGTAATCTTTTAAAATTAGCACAACATTGCCATCAACTCTGCTTCCGCCCATTTTCTGGCTTTTTTGGCATCCACAACCTATTGTGATCTGCCTTCCCAGCACGTTCTCCAATAACCCCTTTACCCACCCTAAATTCCAGTCCAACTGATTTATACGTGATTTCTGTACACACTTCTGCTTTCCCTAGTCATAGACTTCATTTTTATTTCCTATGCCCTCAACCACATTTCCTCCCCAATCAAAATCCTTTAAGTCGTTCAAAGCCCAATTTGAAAACCTTCTTTGCCATGAGCCCTTTTTAATGCTCACAGGTGTACTTTCCCCCTTCTCCGTATTCCCAGAGGGCTCTGTTGTACAATTCCATTCTAAATTACAGTGCATAACTCAAGTACGCATCTTAAATCAGCTCCTGCAGCCAGAATCTTGATTGTTCCCTATCAAATATTCATCCAATAAATCACTGAATCAGTCAACAAATATGTGCCAGGCACTGAAGTAGGTGCAGGAAATATACCTTAGACAAAGTTGATTTGGTACCTGTCCTTGGAGAACTTAGCCAGTCAGTAGGGACTACTACTAATGTAGTTGCCATCATCCCCCCCACCCCTCATAGGCAGAGGACTCTTCGGCTGGTATTGGAGACATAGGATTTCCCAGATTTCAGGATTGGGAGCTCTGAGGAAGACCTCTATGCCATTGTTTATTCAGGAGGATAGGCTGGATGCTGGTGAATACCGTGGGTAGAGAAATCACTCGTGAAAGGGCCAGGGGTGAGGCAGCAATGTAGTTTCAAAGCATTAAAGTAGGAGCATGAGAATGACTGGAGGTCATCCCTAAAGTAGAAGGCAAGGCTGAAATGTAAGCAGAAGCCAGGTCAGGACAGATCTTTTAACATACATGAGGGTGTTTAGATATCATCCTGAGGACAATGGCAAGTCACTGAAAGATAAGGATTTGTATCTTCAAATGATCCCTCTGGATTTAGTGAAGAAGTTCAACTGGAAGGAAAACAGGGAGACCACTTAATAGGCTGTTGCAATACTCCATGCAAGTTTCAATAAGGTGGTACAATGTGAAGCATATATCCATATACTTTAAACAATTTGCCAAGTGCTGGTTCAATTGCATACCTCCTAGCTTTCACCGTCTCCGTGAGTAAACATTTAAATAAAATTGACAGAAAATATGCAGCTCCCCTCAAATGAGCTGGCAGGCCTCTGACTAACCTGTGCCAGACTGCCTGGTCCAACATCTGGATGTTTAATATACCCGATGACACTTGAGCATTTTAGCCATAATTATCAGGGAGGAATTCACTGAGTTTCCATCATTGCAGTTCATGGTTCACACGGTCAATCAATCAATACTGCAAGCATTTTAATTTTTTAACAGTTACAATTACTATACTTAATTGATTAGCCCTGTGGACAGACATATAGAGATTATATCCAAGAACAAGAAGTGAAAGTATATTCTACTCATTACATTCCTTTGACCATGGACAAAATCGGCAGTCATTTTTTATATTGCTTTTGTGTAAAACATTTGGAGACGAGAAACAGTTTGGAGCCCAATTCATCGAAAGTGTACCTTTTTGATGAAGAAATAGAATGGAATTCCCCATGTGATATAAATCTTTATTTGAATGGCAGAAAAGGAGTGATAGGAAATACACCATGTAATACTTCCCTAATGGATATAGCATGCATCCACTCCTTTGCATCACCAGCACTGCCATCATTACCACCTGGTCACAGAGAATGACGTTTCTCTTTCCTCTAGATAACATGGTGTTATTAGGAGGAACTACAGATGGTCTTAATAGCCTGTGACCCAGCATCTAATTAATACCAAAAACAAGGACCATAAATAAACTATTTTGAAACAGCTCATCTTTTTGGCAACTGGCCTCTATTATCTAATTGAGCCAAAATTGGGAATGCAACTCCTTCAGTTACCTAAGCATACATTTCTCTTAAGCCAGATATTCAATCATTTTGTCTTAAAGCACACATGAAGAAATTACATTGATCAATTTCACTGTTCTAGGGAATGATTCTTCACGGAGCTGTTGTTATTATTTTGTTCCCTTTAGTCATAACAGATGAGGTGAGCATTTGATTGTTCCTACTTTAAAAATCATCTAGGCCACATGTATTGTGGTGTTGCTCTATGAAAAGACTATTGGAGACTTATATGACCATATGCCTATGAGCTAATGTGGTTCAGAATTTATTTTCTGTGGATAATCATGGCCATGCTTTGCCCAGTACCTTCTAGGTAGGCATGTTTCCTTGTCAGGCTCCTAATTCCAGCAAGGCATGAGGCTCATCCCTCCCATCAAGGATATAGCTCTGCTAACTGATAAGGAATAAAGCTGTACACAAATAACAGACAAGATTAAATTCCAGACCCCAGCTACTTGCCTGGGAATAAACCTTGAAGTTATTTGTTCTTCAGGGCAAGACTGAAGAATATGTAATCATTCATTCTTTTAGTATTCAATAATCTTTATTGGAATAAGCTATGCAAAAGAATTAGATAATCGGAGGGTGTCATTTTGATTCCTAGTTAAATTTAAATAGCTTTTTCTGAAAGTGTTTTTTAATAATCTCTCATCAACGTACATTGAGGGACAATAAAAAAGAGACCTATAAAACTCATGACTCTATTTATGCTAAGGATGTCATCAAATGCATTGCTTCTTATATCAGCCAGTGACCTCTTTAAGAGGACCCACAGGATAAATTTGTCATAGGTCTTGGTGCCAGAAAGAGCTGTATTTCCCTCCATGCAATTGGATTCTTTTTTATTTTATGGGCACAGTGAGAGACGTGGTAATGTCTGTCTGTGTTGGTTGATAGAAAGCTTACAGATGAATCGGTGGCTCAGAGATTCATATTAATTTATTTGATTTTTTCTTATTGTAAAAGTAAAACCTTAATATTGGAGAAAATTGAAAAGTCTAACAAACAAACAAAAAAACTTATAAATTACTTGAACTTTCTCACAACCTACTCAATGTTACTCAAGTTGTTAGGGAAATACAAACCAAAACCACAGTGAAATATCATTTCACACCTACTACAATAAAAAACAGAAAATTGGACAGGGTGTGGAGAAAGAGGAACACTCATTCACTGCTGGTGAGCATGTAAAATGATGCAGCCACTGTGGAAGACAGTGGCTAAATATAGAACTGCCATATGATCCAGCAATCCTGCTACTCAGTATATACCCAGAAGAACTGAAAGCACATGCAAAAGACATTCGTACACCAAAGTTCACAGAGGCATTATTCACAATTGCCAAAAGATGGAAGCAATCCAAGTGTCCATCAACTGATACATGGATAAACAAAATGTGGTATATACATACAATGGAATATTATTCAGCTGTAAGAAGGAATGAAGTCCTGATGCATACAACAACATGAATGAAACTTAATGACATTACGTTGACTGAAATAAACCAGGGACGAAAGGACAAACATTATATGATCTCACTGATATGAACTAATTATAATAAGCAAATTCAAAGAGTTAGACTCTAGAATATAGGTTACCAGGTGATATACTGGGGATAGAGAATGGGGAACTGATGCTTAATTTGTGAATTTCTATCTAGGTTGATTGTAAAGGTTTGGAAATGGATGGTAGGGATGGTAGCACATTACTGTAAGTGTAATTAATGGTGCTGAATTATGTTTGTGAATGTGAAAGAAAGGGGAAGTTTTGAGTTGTGTATGTTACTAGAATGAAAGAAGGTGAAACATGGGCCTGTATCCCTTGAGGAATGGGAAAGCAAACATGGAACTATTAAACTTTACCATTGGGGAAACCCCTGATACTGTCTCAAACATTAGGGACTCCCAAGTCAATAGGCTAACCCCTTGATCTTGAGGCTTGCTCTTGTAAAGCTTATTTCTGTAGTGGAGAAGCTAAACCTACCTATAGTTATGTCTAAGAGTTACTTCCAGAAAACCTCTTCTGTTACTCAGATGTGGAATCTCTCTCTCTCACTCTCTCTCTCTCTCTAAGCTCAACTCTGCAAGGAAAATCATTACCCTCACCCCTACATGGGACATGACATCCAAGGGTGAAAGACTCCCTGGCAACATGGGACATGACTCCCAGGGATGAGCCTGCTCCTGGAACCATGAGATCGACAACGCCTCCCTGAACAAAAGGGAGAAAAGAAATGTAGCAAAATAAGGTATCAGTGGCTAAGAGAGTTCAAATAGAGGTGACAGGCTATTCTGGAGGCTATTCTTACGCAAGCTTCCTCTAGATATTGCTAATTTTCTCAGTTTGCCACACCCCAACCAAAACCATTTCTGTTAAACTTAAAGTTCACCAGGTTTGTATCTGAGATTCTACTAAAGTTTTACACACTAAGATTACTCTCCAGAAACCTACAACCTCAAGATGGGTTCCTAGGCCAGATAAGTACTGAAACCCAGAAGGGCCAGCCTCTCCAAGAACATAAATTAGTTCCATCCCCGTGTCCCATACTACTGACACCCCTACCCAACATGAAAATTTAGAATAGGCATAGCCCAAATTCCCCTAAAGATTGGAAGAAGAATCAAAGGAGGAGGAAAATTTAAAACAGAGAAGACAGGACTTAACAAATAAGTATGACTGCTAAATCATTATACTGATATTTCTTTTAGTCTCGAGCGTCTTGGAGCAGATAGAAAGAAAAAACTGAAATTTTGGAACTGTAATCCATACCAAACTCTGAAATCTGCTTGTTATAATGAACTTTGAAATGTATTGCTTTTTTGTATATATGTTATATTTCACAATAAAAAATATTAAAAAACAAACAAAACATGGGACTGTATAATACATTGAACTCTGTTGTGGATAATAATACGGGTGTAAGAAAGTTCTTTCATGAATTTTCACAAATGTATGACACTAACATAAGGTGTTAATAATAGGGTGGTATATGGGGAAAAACACACCTAATGTAATCTATGAACTATATTAACAGTAATATTTTAATATTCTTTCATCAGTTATAACAAAGGTACCACACTAATGCAAAGTGTCAACCATAGGGGAGTATATGGGAATGCTTTAATTTTTTATATGACTTTTCTGTAAATGTACAACTTCTCTAATTAATAAATAATAATTTTTAAAACATTATGTCAAGTAATAGAAAGAAGACACAAAGTACTACATATTGTACTATTCCATTTAGATAAAATGTAAATATAAATAAATCAATAGTAACAGAAATAGATTAGTGGTTGTATAGGGCTGGGTAAGGACAGAGGGATTGAGAGGTTATTGCTAAGGGCTATGTGGTTTGGGTATTTTTTTGAGTAATGAAAATGTTCTAAATTGATTGTGGTGATGAAGGCACAACTTTGTGACTATGCTAAAAGCCACTGAGTGAACATTTTGGGTGGTTTGTTTGATATATAAATATATCTCAATAAAACTGCTTTTAAAAAAATTACTTGTACTCTCTCTACTTCAATATGGTCACTCAAGATTTTATTTTCTTAGCCCATATTTCCATGCTCATATCCTTTTATCCTTTTTTTACAAAAATGCAATCATACTACATACCACTTTGTAACTTGCTTTTTTAACTTCATAATGTATTATGAACAAAATTTATATACTATTAAATGTTCTCCTACCTTTTCAATGACCGTTGAGAATAAATATCTCTGCTTAAACATTCCAATATCTATTCAAGAACTCCTTTATACTTGAATATTTACACTTTCATTTTTATATTATGAATATATGATGAATATATGCATAATAGTATTTTTGCAACTTCCATGATAATATCCTTAAAAATTAATTTCTAGAAGTGAAATGATTGGTTTAAGATACATGTGAAATTCTAAGGTTATTGCTAGGAATTAAAAATTACTTTTCAGAACGACTACATGCTTTCAATCCAACCAGCTGTTTTATTAAATGATAAATTATGGTAGTTACAGATGCTTGCCTGTATTGTTTGGCAATTCACACACATGCATACACATTCACAGAAACACAGAATAATAGTGCTATTTCTGGGATTACTTTAACAGGTATGGATGAGGTGGCCACCAGCTTCCTCTGACTCTTCCTTCTCTAAGACTGGCCCTATGGGAATGGGTTCTAGATTCTGGGTCTATGCTAGATAATTCTGGCCAAAACTCATTAAGCTAAGGAAACACATTGATCCAATTTAGGTCATTTTACTCTTTCTCTTGGAATTTCAAACAGAACAGACATAGAAACTGGAAATTGTTGGACTTGATTCTCATTAGTGGAACTCCTCCCTCTTGAAAATAGTCAACTCCTGCTGTTGAGGTCCCAAAAACTACCAAGACCTCCACTTTCTGAATACAGTTTTCATCAATATTGCCCAAGCTAAACTGGCCAATGAATAATGATAAAAATGGTAATTTATTAAATGTTTACTATAAGACAGGCCTGACTCTAAGAGCTTTAGCTATATTAATTCATCCAATCTTTCTAACAACTTCATAATGTAAATACAATGATTTTAGAGACAAGAAAACTGAAGTTAAATCCATTTGATCAAGGCTACAAAGCTTGTTAATGGAAGAGTTTGTATCTGAACCAGGGTAATGTGGCTGGAAAGCCCAGGTTCTTAATTATTATACTAGATTGGGGCTGCCACCCCTTAGAGAGTCAGAGAAACCTCATTTCACAAGAATCCAGAGGAGCCATGTCAGAGCAATCACTGGCATGTGCAGTGCATAGATGAATCCCACTGTTCCAAGGCTAGTTGAGCCCTGGAGATCTCAAACCGGGCATAGGGTGGCTGCTCAGCAGGCTCAGGTGATGGCTACCTGAGGCGCATCCACCTTGGACAACAAGACCTTTCTGCTCCACCACACAAATCATATTCTCACTCTAATTGTGGCTATATAGAGTTTGGATATAGTTTCTATATATGGCACCCTACAGTATGTTTACCCTCTAAGGTGCAATTTAGATCCTGAGGATGGGATTTATTATTATTACTATTATTCTTATTATTTTTATATCGGGAGACCTATTCAGGCCTCACCTGGAAAACAAGAGATGGGAAGAGAGTCAGAGAGCCACAAGCATGCCAAGGAACAAGAAATAAATTTTCCTACATAATTACAAGCGGTAGATATTACCAGGTTAAAAACACACTTTAAATTGACAGGAAATAGAGTATCAGATTGTTGTTTGAATTTGCATATCTTATATTTATTTTTAATTATTGAGGTCTTTCAGCAGCCAACTTAACATTCCTGGGTCAAGATGAGAATACAAAGGGATAGAAGGATCGAGATGATCATTTGTCTTTCAGTGACTTCAGGTCCTTCAGTACATCCCCACTGCCTTGATATAAAGCAATGTCAAAACGAAAGTGAGAAAATCAGTATTTCTCTCATTCCATCACCCTTTCCAAATTTAGAGTCTATTCCCTTTCACACTCCTCCTAAATAGTTCTGGAAGTCCCCACACAGCAGTCTTGCTTTGTTGCAACATAAACTATTTTCTTTACATTTTCTGCAGCTTGTTGTGACCACTGCCTCGTTGTCAGCTATCCTGCTGACGTCCACTGATTGCACTCTGCTGCTGCGGGCACCAACTATTGGTACCCTGTACCAGTGTCAATGTCCACTAAATCAGTGCAGAGGCCATCAGGGCCTGCTCTCCCAGCACCAAAGGTCCCAAGGAGAATGCCATGTCCCACTCCTGCAGGAGTGGCTGGCACTAATGCCACTCACCCCAGGCCTCCTGGATTAGTTACTTTCTGCACTATAACCTCTTCAGCCTGAGAACCACACACCAGGTGGTATACAGGGTCACCTTCCTTTTCTCTGACTTTGAATCCATTTTATCATGTTATTTGACTGCCTTCAGGGTGCATTATTTCCCTGGGAGCTCCACTGGTCTCTAATGTAAATAGCCGCCCCCCTCCCATTCCAGGCATTCCAGACATGTCTGAATACATGGGTAAACACAGATTAGGCTCAGACTGGGATTCCTTCTATTATATCTATTATCATTATTGTCATCATCCCATCATCATCATCATTATGGTGATGATAATGATGATGATGATGAACTAGGTTCTATTAGTGACATTTGCTATACATCAAACCTCACTAGAGAAAATGAGATGCACTCACTTCCTCCATCTCATTTTCTGAATATAAAAACATTTCTAAAAGAATTTCAATATTTAATAAACCCAGCACAGAATCTTTCTTCATTAAAATAAACATAGCTGGGCGGGCAACAGTGGCTCAGTGGCAGAGCTCTTGCCTGCCATGCCAGAGACCCAGGTTCAATTACCGGTGCCCGCTCATGTAATGAAAAAATTTTTTAAAAAATCATAGTTGAAGTTATGTACAAGAGAACATAATAAATATCACATGCAATAAGTCCAACACTGAATTTTTTCTCAAGTGTGCATATAATTAATGTTGCATGTTAGAAAAGTAAGGGTAAAAGCTTCCCAAGCATCAGTGAACAGAATGGACTTTTGTAGAATATTTGAGTTAGGAGTCAAAAGATCTGGGTTCTAGTTCCATCTCACCCTTTAACTCACTGTGTGCCTTTGAGAAAGGCTCAGAATGACTCCAGCTTCAGGTTCCTTATTAATAAAATGATGGTAATGCAGGCTTATGGTTGTTTTGAGAACAATTTAGTGGATATACAATTCAAAGAGCAGAATAAGTGCTTAACAAGGAATTAGTTTCATTTCTGACCTCTCATTATTCCCCTGGAATTATAAAAATCTCATGTTAAATGTCAATTTCAGAAAGCTGCTAATAAAGTTATGATTATGTGACTGGTACATAAATACATAGACCAGAAATAGATAATATTAGTGAGTTAAAGCTCAAAACATTTTATCACCAAAAAGAAAAAGAAAGTCTCGTCACTATATGTTACTGATAAAGAAAACTATAGTCATGGCAGTCAGCAGAAGGATTTTTCCTCAATATCTGGAGACCTACGTAATTATGTACACACACATTTGTTTTGCTTTGTTTTTGCCACAAGTATCATCATTTGATCCCAGGGCTATTGCATTGCAATTAAAGCTAAAGAGCAGAAGAAACAAGTGAGAGAAATATACAAAGGAAAATCACTGCCTTGTCTTCTCTTCTTCACATCTCCTCCTGCCTGCCCCAGTTTCACTCCATTCCTGTGGATATCTATAGATCACTAACAAGATTTTGCCAATAGCAATAATTGCCATGATCAAATATTTTATCCTTGTATAGATACCTATTCAAATGGGATTTGGAAATTTGAGATTTAGCCAAGGCAACTCATTTTTTTTTATTTAAAGAAACCTGTAAAATAAAAAGAATGTTTTAGGCATTGTGTTTGGAATTGCTAAGAATAAAAAAATGAATCAGATATAGATGCTGCCCTCAAGGAACTATTATTGAAGAATGTATTGGAGAATGGGATTTACGTGTGTGTGTGTGTGTGTGTGTGTGTGTGTGTGTGTGTGTATACACAATATAATATAAATATACATAAATGTGTGTGTATTACATTGCTGTAGTTTCTGTAGGTCAAGAATTTGGGAGAAGTTTAACCTCTGGCCCAGAGGCTCCCGTGAGATTGATGTCAGGATGTCAGCTGTGCTTGGCTAGGGTAGCAGGATCGGCTTCTATTAGGGCTCACTCACACTGCTAAATGGCAGGAAATCTCAATTCCTTGCCATATAGGTCTCTCCCTAGAGCTGCTTTAGCATCCTCACAACATGAAAGCTGCTTTCCACAGAACAAGTGATTTGAGAGAAAGAAAAGGGGAAGCTGCAATGTCCTTTCTGACAAAGCCCCAGAAGTTACACACTACCATTTCCACAATATCCTATGGCTTATACAGATCAGCCCTATCCAATGTGGGAGGCAAGTACAAAAGGGTATGCATACCAGGAGATGGGGATTATTGGATCTATCTTGAAGACTTCTTATATATCCAATATGTAGGAAGTCCCTCCAGGTCTCACTTATCAATATTTCAAACTTCACCAGGGCTTTCCCCAGTCACTAACCAGACTTCCAAACTCCAAAAAGTCTCCCTTCCTCCCCAGCACTTTGGGAAGTTCTTAGAGGTGTGCTCCATGCACAGGACACCATTTTCCTGCCTAAGGCCTATGCTGCATCCTTCAACCAGACACTGCCACTGAGGAAATGAAGCCCTCAGTGCCAAATAGGGCAGCATTTATTTTAAAGTTAAGAAGTCTCCTCCCTACTCAGAATCTCCATTTCCCTCTGGGGACTGAAGACTTCCTTAAGTGGGTCAAAGCCATCACGCTTGTATCCTTCCTCCCTCAGCTTTCATTCTCTTTCAGAAGATTCCTCAGCTGTCAGTGCAAATAAGCCTGTTTCAACACTTTACCAGACAGGTCCAGATATCCTGTATGATGCTTAAACTAGGAATTTCTACCCTCTTTCACCCCTTATGACCTATATCAGATATATGATACACAAGGATAAGACAAAATTAAAACTGCCATAAAATAGAGGAATATTTTGATACAGTGGCAGAGTCTCACCCTGAATTGTATCTTTCTACAAGCTAAATTTCTACTATCATTACTCCTGTGATTAGGTCAGATGGATTCCAGAAACCAGTCCATCAGTCGATATGGTGCTAATCTATCATGATAATCCTGTGGCAATACATGAGTAGATGAACAGACAGGTCAACACCACTTTAGCTTAATGACTATAAGAAACACTGCTTCAATCCTAGCAGAAAATTTAACACAGAAACTTGCCCTACTCTTTCAAATCAGAGAAGGCCAAAAGGAAAATTTGAAAATTACTATAGTAAACTAAGATTTATTTTTTATTCTCTCCCATGAATACAGACTTAGTATTTCCAATAAGGCCTGAATTTGAACAGAAATTTGGAGTGAACTTAGATGAAACATTACATTGTCACCAGAGGCACTAACAGAAAGAATTCTTCCTGCCTCCTCCTATCTGTGACTGAAAATTCATGGCCTTAAATCAAAGTTTCTATCACCAGGTAAGCCAAAAACAGCTCAAGATGTTCTCTTATAAAAGGAGGAGTAAATTGTATAGTAGGTATCCAAGGTAGACACATGTAAATTAGACAGAGTCCCATTTGATGTTTTAAATTTTACATATTTGAAATGTTCATTGATTAGACTAGCTAAGAACATAACTTCATGCATTCAGAATTGGAAGTTGTGAATATTTAGCATTATTATGGCAAAAATCTAGCTCTACTTGACAAGGGTTTCTTTATAATGATAATAATGGTTATTCTGGTACTGAGAGTTTCAGAATATTTCAATACATTAAAGGATTTGAAGAATAACATCAAACCATTAACTCCTTGGAAACGGATACAAAGTATCTTCATTTTCTATTGCTGCCACAACAAATTAGCACAAATTTAACAGCTGAAAACAATACCCTTTTATTATTTCATAGTTCTATAGGTCAGAAGTCCAGTTACAGAGTGGCTCAGCTGGTTCCTCTGCCTAAAATCTCACAAAGCTGAAATGAAAGTATAGCAGGCTACATTCTTTCCAGAGGTTCTGAGGTGAATCTGCTTCCAAAAGTATTCAATTCTTGGTTGGAATCAGTGCCTTGCAGTTATAGGACTGATGCCCCCATTTCTTTGCTAGCTTCCAGACCAGAACTGGTCTTAGTTCCTCAAGGCCTCTCTCTTGTCCTCCTTGCACATGACTCTCTTCAGCCTCAAGTCAGCAATGAATCGAGTCCTTGGACTCTACAAATCTCTCTCACTTTTTCTTCTGCTCTCAGCTGAACAGAAGGTCTGCTTTTAAGGACTCGTGTGATTACACTGGACCCATCCAAATAATCAGGATAATCTTCCTATGTTAAAGTTAGCTAATTAATAACTTTAATTACATCTGCAAAGTCTCTTTTGCCATTAAGGCCATACCACACATTCATGGATGTGACATGGGAAGGCAAACGTCATGAGGGACAAAAGTCTGCCTACCACATGAGAACAGAGTGTGAGGAGGGACTTTCACTTTGTAATAAATATTTCTTTATTGCTTGGATGCTTTTTCCTTACCACAAGCAAATATTATTTTTGTAATTTTTAAAACATTTTTAAAAAGATTAGAAATATGTAAACAATCACCTATTTTTAAGTAGAATCTCCCATTCATAAACAGTATAAATTGCACTTTTGTCCATTCATTCAAATAAGGAACTCTAACAACATATCCGCTATCTGGCATAGTTTGATTTAAGATGTGCACTTCAAAGTTATAAATTATATCTGTAAATGTTCTTACAAAGAAATTCTTATTTTATAGGTACATTACTGGCATAACTTATAAAATTGATAACATAAGAAACACAAAATAATAGCAACATACTGTTCCATGTTATGTACAATTTGTACTTTCAGAAGAAAGGTCTGTCACTGATGAGGAAAGGAAAGTTCCTAAAGGAGGGGAGTTTGAGCTTGGCAATGGATTCCATCTTTTTTGAATGGCTGTCCTTCAACAGCTCCTTCCCAAACAGGAAGTCTGATTTTAGCCAAGAATCCTAAATCTTTAGGGAGGGAGCAGCTGCTGTGTTACTATATTCCAGCCTCCTCTTATCACACTGGTGCTAATTCTTCACGGCTCTGACACAGAAAGCTGCATGAGCAATCCATGCAAATTATAATGGACTTCCCAGTTCCAGGTCAAAAAAGTAAGATATTATCACTATAAATTTAATTCCTGTTGCATGTGGTATTTAAGCCTGAAGGATAAAATGTGAAATGCACAGGATTTGGAGTAGTTAGAATTGTCAACAGTCAAATATTCTAATTCAATCACACTGTTAATATAACCTTTAAAATATTATCAGTTTTCCCTTCAGCTCTCCTAAACTGATTGGCCTAGTATTTTGGCAGCACTAAACATTGTTAACTACACTGCTGTTTTTTTCACATGATAACTAGGATTCCCCAACTTCCTGGAAATATTTATCTTTCAGTGACAAATAATTTCTCCAGAAGGTTAAAAGTCTCCTCAGATAATATCCATCTCTCCTTACCAGTTATCAAACAGATAATTTGGGACGGAAAGCACTGTTTATCACAATCCCTTCCAAAAGAGGTTATCGGCCAAGGCCAAATACATGATTGCTTACTGTCTTCATTCCTATTACATCTGCCAAAATACTAAATAATTTCACTACTATTAAACAGAATACTTTTTAGACAAGGCTATCTGTTCTGCTCAAGGATGCTAGAGCCTGGGACTGAAACATATTGGAGTTTTAGTTCTATCAGAGTATTATTATTAATGACACTATAAGTAAACAAATAATAAAATACTCTTTTATAGCACTCTGCAGTTTAGAACACTCCATTGCACTTTCACAACCTAATATGGAGCATAGCAATTGCATTTTCTGGCAGCTCTATAGCATGGTAGAAACAGCACTGGCTTTTGGTTTTTTGGTTTTTTTCTCTATAAGAGATGTTGTAAGTTTACAGAACAGTCATGCATAAAATGCAGAATTCCCTCATACCGCCCTATTATTATCTCCTTACATTGGTGTGAAATATTTGTTACAATTGATGAAAGCACATTTTTATAATTGTTCTGTTAACTACATTCCATGGTTTAGCTTGTGTGATTCCATGGATTCTTTAAAAAAAATTATTTGTTACTACATATACAATCTAACATTCCCCTTTCAATCACAAAGTTATATTTCTGTGCTTTAGTTAATTATATTAGTATAGAACTACTATATGACCCCCACAATCCCACTACCAGGAATATACCCCTGTTTTGGTTTCCTAACGCTGCCAGAATACAATATACCAGAAATGGGTTGGCTTTTATAAAGGGAACTTATTAAGCCACAAGTTTACATTTCTAAGATCATAAAAATGTACACATTCTGGCATCCAGAGAAAGATATCTTGACTCAAGAAAGGACCAGTGACGTTCAGGGTTTGTCTGTCAACTGGGAAGGCAGATGGTGACATCTCCTAGCTTTCTCTCCTGGCTTCTCATTTCAAGTGGCTTCCCCAGGGGTGTTTTCTTTCTGCATCTCCAAACATCTCTGTATGTACCAGCTCTGAAGCTTTTTCCAAAATGGTTCCCTCTTAAAGGACTCCAGTAAGCAACCCCACCTTGAATGGATGGGTGGATCACATCTCTGAGGAAGCAACTTAATCAAAAAGATCCACCCCAACAATATTAAGTCAGGATTGAAAAACATGGCTTTTCTGGGGTATATGACAGTTTCAAACCGGCACAATCCTAAACAATTGAAAGCAGAGATTTGAACAGATATTTGAACACTAATGTTCATTCATTGCATCATTATGATGGAACAGACCAAGTGTCCATCAACAAATGAACGGATAAATAAAATGTGGTATATACTTATAATGAAATATTATAAAAATGAATGAAGTTCTGATACATGTAACCACATGGAATAACCTCAAAAATATCATGTTGAGTGAAAGAAGTTAGACACAAAGAACAAATATTGTATGAATTCATTGACATGAAATAATCAGAATAAGCAAACTCCTAGAGCCTGAATCTAGAATACAGGTTACCAGGGGTCAGGGTCAGGGTGGGAATAGGATGTTAAAGTTTAAAATGTACAGAGTTCCTTTTTGGAAAGATGGAAATCCTCCGGTAATAGATGGTGGTGATAATAGCATATCACTATACAAGACCATGGCCAATTCAATTAACTTCTCTGGAGTTTAAAGTACAATTTATTTCTCAGTAAATATTACTGAACTGAAATAAATTTAAGACATATAGTGGGAACTTAGTAAATAATGCTGTGATTTCCTTCTTATAGGGTAATATCATTGAAGCTCAGATAGTGAATTATTTATCCAAAGTATTACAGCAAATAAATGGACAGCCCAGGCTGGAATTTAGATTTTTAGGAGGCCCCAACTAAAATGAGATGTCTTCCAAATACTGCTTAAATTATCTTTGTATTCTTTCTCATGCAAGGGAAGACGTGGGAGAAACAGGCAGGTTGGAATCTGGCATTAATATATCTCCTTACCTCCAACATCAGGAAAAGTGCAGAACCACTCACACATAGAATTATTAATGGGAGCCCTGAGCCAGGATGTAGTCGGGGACTCATGTTGTCACCCATTCTATGGCTGAACGAAACAATTTCTCTACAGGACACTTTCTTAAAGAACTAAGTTACTCAAGGTCCAATATGGAAAGAACTACATGCATCCTTCTCATGTGGTAGAATTATCTCTCCTCCACAAATGAAGCCCTTCTGGGATCTGATGTAAGCAAAAGAGACTATCAGGAACTACAGGGGAAAAAAGAGGCTATTTTGAGACCTAAAGTATGATCACTTTTTCAGGAACTGTGAAGTATGCAATGCCATCACAATGTAAAATGCATTAAAATGTCAGAGTGAAGATCCTGTCTTCAATCATGTAAAGTCCCTCAAGATGTCAATGTTAAATTTTGCATTAAGAAATCTCCTGACCCCCCTCCACTAAAAAGGTGTCTTCGAAAGGAGAACAAGTTGAAATATTTTAACATCATTTGCAGTACAAGAACCAAGCAAAACTGTAAGATCTTTGCTTATGCAGATTTAAGCCCAAAATTTCACGAATATTCCGCAATTATTTCTATAAATAATTCCATTAATATTATTACTTAGATATTGCTTTTCTTAATAACATAAATAAAAATTCAGCGACTAGATTCTGGTAATTAATTGTTAGGATTTTTCTATTTCATCCTCAGTGCTGAAGTTATTGGATAAATCTAAGCATATAAGTAAACTATGCAAATAGCCTTAGGAATGCATATATGTCTCTGCCAGCATTTTGGAACTTGGTAAGGATATTTTTTTCCATTGAAGCTGAAAATGCACCAATAACCAATGTTCAGAAGGTTTGATTTCAGATTCCATGGCATTTTAAAATCTACAGGCTCTTCCTTTATTAAGAAAAAAATTGATAAATTTTGTGTCTTCATACACATAAAGAAGAAAACATTAAATGATGCCTTCTTTTCTCCTTTTTTTTCACTTCCTCTTTCTTTGTAGTCTTCCAGAAACATCATCAACAGAATGAGTCCTAAAAATTAAGCTAAAAGCTTGAGACTTCACTGAATGTGAATTCCCACATATTCTTTCTACACTTTAGTTTCCTGTTTCTGGTTTCTCATTCCCCTAAAGAGCTTCATCTTCTATGGATGATGACAGAAAAATCACCCATAATTGTTAAGCCACAGTGAGCTGGGAATAAAATTAGAACTGTATTGAAAGATTCAAATAGATCATTCATCACCTATAAGGAATCCCAGGAACATTGTGTTCAATGGTAATTTTTCAAACTTTATGAATATAATATTTATGCTCACTGTGTTCAATTCACAATGCTTGAATTTTACCTCATGCTTAAAAATTACCTTGTCTCTTATTAATAAAAGCTCATTTTAAAAGATGAATAAAACCTGGTGTTCTAGTTTGCTAGCTGCTGGAATGCAATATACCAGAAATGGAATCGCTTTTAAAAGGGGAATTTAATAAGTTGCTAGTTTACAGTTTAAGGCTGAGAAAAGGTCCCAACTAAAACAAGTCTATAGAAATGTCCAATCAAAGGCATCCAGGGAAAGATGCATTGGTTGAAGAAGGCTGATGAAGTTCAGGGTTTCTCTCTCATGTGACAAGGCACATGGCGAACACAGTCAGGGTTTCTCTCCTAGCTGGAAGGGCACATGGTGAACATGGCATCCTCTGCTAGCTTTCTCTCCTGGCTTCCTGTTTCATGAAGCTCCCCGGGAGGCATTTTCCCTCTTCATCGCCAAAGGTCGTGGGCTGGTGGACTTTCTGCTTGGTGGTGCTGCAGCACTCTCTGTTCTCTCTGAATCTCCCATTGTCCCAAATGTTTCCTCTTTTATAGGACTCCAGAAACTAATCAAGACCCATCCAAATGAGTGGAAACATGCCTCCAGCTAATCCAGTTTAAAAACCACTCTTGATTAAATCACATCTCCAGGGAGATGATCTAACTACAGTTTCAAACATATAATACTGAATAGGGATTAGAAGAAATGGCTGGTTTTACAAAATGGGATTAGGATTAAAATGTAGCTTTTCTAGGGTACATACATAATTTCAAACCAGTACACTCGGTGTACAAAACTTAAAGGAAATCTGAAAAACTAAATGAAAAATTTCCATGGGTTTAATGAAAAGTTAAACAATTCAGCCTTAAAATTTTTAATAGGTTTTTGTTCGAATCAAGAGCTAATTAATCAAAAGTTTTTGTTTTTGCTTACATTCCTGGCAATATAACCTGTGTCTGTAGAGACATATACAGACATATCTCAGAAATAATGCATCTTCAGTTCCAGACCACTGCAAAAAAAAAAAGTGAATATAGCAATAAAATGAGTCCCATGAATTTTTTTGTTTCCTAGTACATATAAAAGTTATGCTTACACTATACTGTAGTATATTAAGTGTGCAATAGCATTATGTCTAAATAAACAATGTGCATACCTTAATTAAAATGTGAAACTGAGAAGGAAAGTGAGTACATGCTGTTGAGAAAAACGGTGCTGATAGACCCGCTCCATTCAGGGTTGCCGCAAACCTTCAATTTGTAGAAAATGCAGTATCTATAAAGCACAATAAAGCAAAGCAATAAAATGACATATGCCCATCTGCCAAAGTCTATAAGCCTAATTATTTAGGATGTGCTTGAACAAAACAAATAAGAATAACTACAAGGGACAAGAGCCATGATCATATTAATAAGTATAGAAAAAACATTCATATTTTGCAAGCCAAATAAATTGTTTGCTGTCTATAAATGGGAACATATCATAGTGAAGAGGTTTTCAAGGCTTTTTAAAGTAAAAGCTTGGTTAAGTGAAATCTCAGAACCACCAGTCCCCAAAACTAGAACTAAAATTCTATATGTGCTGATTAGAGAGAGCCCCAATACTAAAAACTCAGCCTCCCTCATTCCCTAAGAATGCCTCTAAAGCACTTTCATAAAAGTCTAGAAATCAGTAATTAGAAGACCACTTTGTGAAGATTCTAGAGACTAGATTTCTAATCCTACATCTGCCACCAAGAAATTGGACAATGTTGGAAAGGTCATTTAATCACTCTAATCCTACTCTGTAAAATAAAGGGGTCAGAAGTCCGGCAAGAGCTGCCCCAACTCTAATAGTCTATGATTTTGATTGTTTGTAACAGGGTTCACTTATGTTTACATCCCTTAGCAGCATTCAAATCTATCATATAAAATTTCAGCCAGTACAGTCTTGCTATCACCATCTCTTAGAGGCAGAGAAGAAATCCTCCTTTAAAAACTTCAATCCTCCAAATATTACATATATATTAGTATATGTATTTGTATATGTATTTTAAATATACATTTGCTTATGTAGATTTAAGCCCAAAATTTCACGAATATTCCATAATTATTTCTATAAATAATTCCATTAATATTATTACTTAGATATTGCTTTTCTTAATAATATAAATAAAATTCAGTGACTAGATACTGGTAATCAATTGTTAGGATTTTTCTATTTCATCCCCAGTGCTGAAGTTATTAGATAAAACTAAGCATATAAGTAAACTAAGCTTTATTAGTGGTTGACACTTCTTTGCCTAGTCAACAAACTTTCACTGAACATCCACTATATGCTGATAAAATAATAATAATAATAACCAGTAAATGTACTGTGCCCTCACTTTGTACGAACAGGCAGTACTCACTTTGCACAATAATGCAGATCTGTAAAAATGTTCATGCAAGCTGAAACCATGCAGCATGCTCTTAATAATTGATGGGGAGAATTACAATTGTTTCATGACCTTTAAAAACTTCTGTCAAAACATTATAAAACACTCTCTTGCTGCTAGCTATAAATGCATAGGAAATAAAAAAAATAGTTAAACTAGTATTTTTAATACACTGCAATTTGAAACATTGAAAATTAAATGTTTTGTTTCTGTATAAAAACTTATCAAGAGTAGTTTGTATAGTGCTTGCATTCTTCTCATATACAATACCAAGTAAGCATTTTTTTATGCCTTCATGAATTGTCATACTCCTTTCTTAAGTTTGGATCATCTTTCAATATTTTATCCTTTGTGTTTTCAATGTCATAAAATATCTCCAAGAGTTTTGTGCCTGTCTGAATCTGTGATGGACCCCAGAAAAGCCATGCCCTTTGATCCTCATTCAATATTGCTGGGTGGTGCTGGGTAGGAGCATTTTGATTGTTTCCATGAAGATGTGACCCACCCAATTGTGGGTGGTAACTTTTGATTAGATGATTTCCATGGAGGTGTGTCTCCACCCACTGAAGGTGGAGTTGCTTACTGGAATCCTTTAAAAGAGGAAACATTTTGGAGAGAGTCCCTTTTTTGGTAGAGCCATGTGAAAGCCAGCAGATCCTGCCATGTTTGCCATGTGCCCTTTCAGCTCAGAGAGAAACTTTGAACATCGTTGGCCTTCTTGAACCAAGGTATCTTTCCCCAGATACCTTAAATTGGACAGGTCTATAGACTTGTTTTCATTGGGACATTTTCTTGGCCTTTGAACTGTGAACTAGCAACTTATTAAATTCCCCCATGTTAAAAGCCATTCCATTTCTGGTATATTGCATTCCAGTAGCTAGCAAACTAGAACAAGTTTCTTTAATGTGATTTTTTTTTTCTGATATCATTTACTCTGAGACATCTTCCTCCTTTGTGTTGCTTTCCTCACTTAGGTCCACAAATTTTCCCCCCACCAAGTTCCTCTGACTGCATGTCTACTGTTCTTCAAACAATGGTGTCAATATTCCCATGGTCTGCTGTTTCTTCTATAACTCCATTTACATTTTATTCAAATTTGCAAAGTTATTTGCACAGCTTAGTATAAATCTATGCCATGCTACATGCACATTACTCACTGTTACTTCTTGCCATGAGGCTTGGATGTCTTTAATTGATGGTGAATGTTAATATTTCTTCCAAAACTCAGTTGAGGGAATTGCATTATTTCCAGTTATAGCATCAATAGCCCCCTCTAAAAGTCCATCTAAGATAATAGCCTTTAAAAGTTGGAATAGCTCTTTGGTCCATTGGCTGGAATAATGAAGTAGTATTTGGTAGTAAAAAGCAAATTTTTATATTTTCATTCAAGACCCCAAGAGAAACAGGGTGACCTGGAACATTATACAACAGCAATAGTGCTTCAAAAATTAAATTATTTTGCCTATTGCTAGACAAAAATACAATTAAATCAGCCTTGAAACAATGTTATTATAGCCCATAACCTTCTATTTGCAAACTAAATGACTGTAAGAGACACTTCATCATGAATTTTTAATATTCTGGGATTTCAAGAACCATTGATATTCTTAGGTTTTAATTTAAAATCACTTTCTGTGCCACTTCCTTAAAAAAAAATCTTCTATCTTCAACCCCCATATGACAATATCCTATATCTCTCCTCCCATATATTCTTGATGGGGTAGTCTTCCAAAAAAGAATATCCCGTCAAAGTTAAATATGTGACATAATCATAACCACTTGCTTTAAGGAATCCTTGGAAGATGGGTGTTTTGTCCAGATTAGCCCTATTATCAGCTCTAGTAGCTTCACCAGATAGAATAATATTAATTAATCCATGCTAACTTCTGAAACATGAAACCCATCTTTACTGGAGGTAAAAAGTTCTTCAATCTCTTGCAATTACCTTTCTTTCAATGCACCAACTAACCTTAACACTTTGGCCCGAATGCTAGCCATACTCATTGAGATTTTTTTATTACAGTCTTCAAAGTAAAAGTAAGCACTCCATTTCAACCATAAGCAACTCTCTATTCCTAGCGCAGTTTAAACCAAAAGATGTTGATGGAGTTCTACTTTGTTTTTTATGTCTACTGGACTCTTTCAATATGGTTCATGCTTCATGCAGGCCTAAATCTTAATCTATCTTCACTTTACAGTCACCATTTAAAAAAACTAATCTCACCATTTTTGCTTTCAGTCTTATCTTCCATTTCTTTATTGACCAATTCTCTTTTTATTATTCATTTTTGTAAGATGTCAAAGGATTCATGGTTGAGAAACAAGGAAGCAACACAACTACCACCTTTGCTGTGAGTGCAAAAACTGAGCAGGCTTTGCAAAATGTGCTGTGATTGACCACTAATGATGATGAGTATCTGTTATTCACACAGCGCTTGTGGATTGATGAAAAATAAATAAGTTTGTACTGAATGCAATCACACCATGGTCATTGAAATTTGGACCTTTGTCAGGCAACTGGTGTTATTTTAACTAAGCCACGGTAACTGAAATTTTTGCATATTGGAACTGTGCAAAGCAAGTACTGTCTTACTTATTTAGCGCTTACTGTATGCTAGATCCTGTTCTAAGAGCATTATTTATAACCTGTTTAATCTTCACAACAACCCCCTAAAGTAGATACTATTATTATACCCATTTTACAGACCAGGATATAGAGAAACAGGGTCACTTACCGAAGTTTACACAGCACATCATTCTATTACCTCACTGACCTAAGATTTGACAGTGCAAAAAGGCCACTGTTCACTGCTCTCCTTTACACATAACTGTTTGCAAATAATATGTAATCTAATCTTTCTAGTCATCAGTTTCCAATTGTGCTTTCTAGACAATTTCAAAAATTCCTTCTAAAGATCAGATGCTATGATTTTTTTTACACATTCTTTAACTTCAAGTTTTCCTTCTTATATCTTATTTTAAAGACAAATATAATGTTTAAGAAACTTAACATTAATAAAATTGTATAATTTTTAGTGTGGGCCCAGAAAACTGATGACTCTTACAACTACGTCTCCACTACACCAGAGAATGGCCCATTCTGTTTCATTAAATTTATATATATATGTAATCCACGTGGTTAGGAACTTGCATAGTGCTAATATCCCCTAACCCTGATTGAGAAGCCCATATATATGGGTTGAAAGGAGCCTCTTTTATCTCTTTTGTCAATTTTAAATAATGGCCTGCATTGAAAAAAAAATTGAAATCAAAAGTCAGAAGATGGCAGGGTAAGAAACTTCAGTGCTTCATGCCACCACAGAAGCTTTGAACAAACAGCAAGAACTGGCAGAAACATTTTCTCAAAGCTCCAGAAACAGTTAAAGGCTTGCAGAAACAGGGCAAGTGCCCAAATCAAGATATCTTAAAAGTGGCAGGCTATCTTGGTACTCTGCATGGCCCTACCCTACTCCTAACTAACTCAGCACAGAGCTGGCCTGTATTCCTGGTGCAGGTCCCTGGTCCTGGTTCTGGAAGAAGAAGAGTAATCTTCATGCACATTCTGGGAGCATGTATGTCTGACACAATATGACTGGGGGCAGCCTGGAGGACTAAACCAGGACACTCATCACAGCCTCTCTACCCTAGAACTTGCCCTCCATGTGACAGGCAGCTCATTGAGCTCTCTTATAGAGTACTGTGGGAGAACATCAGATTGTGGCTGTCTGGGGCAAGGGATCTCTGGTTGTACAACATACAGTGTGATGCCAGGGACCATGAGATACCTATGCAGTGTGGTGGTTGATAAGGTGGAAAACCAAGAAGGAGACCAGAATTGAGGTCTTGACCCCAGTCACCAAATTTCTGAGGCTTAAGCAGAGGGAGGAGATCTTTTGAGAGGTCTGTGGTTCAAGAATTGAAGGTAGTGAACAAGTAATGGTGGACACCAGAGGAACTGAGAGCTTCAAGGTAGAAACGGCCTTGAAAAAGCAGATGCATCAGAGGCCTCAATAGGTAATGTGAGACTAACTCTCATTTTCTCCAATTTATTAGTGAGGAAAACCACTATTAAAGAAAGAAAATGACATATGGAATTGCATAAGCTTTAAACATTGTGCAAGTTCAGGCTGGAGCTTTTATTAGTTTCCTAGGACTGCTTAGCAAATCACCATGACCTGGCTGGCTTTAAACAACAGGAATTTATCTCTCACAGTTCTTGAGTCCAGAAGTCTGAAATCAAGATGCTGGCAGAGTTGATTCTTTCTGGTGGTTCTGAGAAGAGACTGTTCCATGCATCTCTTCTGGCTTCTGGTGGTTGCCAGTAATCCTTGATGCTCCTTGGCTTGCAGCAGCATAACTCAATGGCTATCTTTTCCCTGGTGTATCTAAGTGTCTTCAAATCTCTCTTTCTCTATAATGCTCAACCTAGTCCAGTATGACTGCCTCTTAACTTGATTAACATCTACAAAGACTCTATTTCCAAATAAGGTCACATTCTGAAATTCTGGGGCCTAAGACTTAACTATATCTTTTTGGAGGATGCAATTCAACTCACTACAGGGTCCTGGAGGTAAAAGGCATTGTACATCCTGCAAATTATCAAATGAAATTTCTGTCTCAGCTTTGTGTTAAACACATTTTAAAATAGTATTTGTACAGAAGTACCACAAAATAGAACGAGTCCTGTGGGAACAGAGAGAGGCAATTGCCAGTTAATGAAACATTAAACTTGGTTATAGATTTCTTGGGGACTGACTAAATGATTTTATTCAGGTGTATAAGTGAGAAAACAGGACTAACCAAAAAATCTTTTCACCAGGCCAGGCTCTGTAAAGTAAACACATATATTATTAGGCCTGAAAATTTGCCAACTGCTATAACCACATTTAGCTTGCAGATGACATCAGGGTGAAGAAGACATGATTGCAAAACCTACAAAAGCTTTGTCCCCACCCTCAACCCTCTCCATTTTCCCCACTTCTGGCTCAGGTATCAAAAGTAGTTCTGAATTATGAACTGCTGACCACAAGCTGAAATCAAACAGGTGCTACATTCATGGACCCCTCTGGATCTATTTGAAGACCAACTCCAATCACATAAGCATTTGTTGAACACTGCCCTTGTAGTTTGAGTTCAGCTAACTTTTCACTAAGCTATTTAAAATGAATTACACAGTCTAAATGGCTCTTGAATCCTCCAAGAACAAATGCACTATACAGATACAAACACAGCATAGGACTGTGAGAAATCTCTCTTAGGCTGAGGTGATAAGGTGGATCCTGAAATAATAACAAGGAAGCAGGAAAATGAGCACTGCCATGAGAAGAAATGTCAGAGGACTCTAGGAGGTTGATGATGGAGATAAAACACCCTCCATAGCTGGTAATCCTTCTGCCTTTCTTAGGAGCTGAATTGTGTCTCTCCAAAAAATATATGGAAGTACTAATTCCAGTACCCCAGGATGTGAATTTTTTGGGTCATTACAGATGGAATTAGGCAAGCTATACTAAGATCATGCTAGAGTAGGGTAGACCCTGAATCCAGTATAAAGGTGTCTTTATTAGAAGGGGAAAGGAGACACAAACAGACACAAAGAAAAGATACCCAAGGGATAACAGAGGCAGAGAATGAGTTATGAGACAAGTCAAAGAACACCAAGGATTGCTGGCCACCACCAGAAGACAGGAGAGAGGCATGAAACAGGTTCTTTCCTACAGACTTCAGAGAAAGCATGGCCCTTCTGATACCTTAATTTCAAGCATCTAGCCTCCAGAACTGGGAGATAATATGTTTCTATTGTTTTAAGTTACCCAGTTTGTGGTACTTTGTTACATTAACCCTAGGAAACTAAAACAGCTACACAGAGGTCACACCCAGGGTCCCTTCATTTCTGCACACCTAAGTGTTTCAGGAGTGAAAATGGTGAGCTGACCCATTTCTAACCCACAATATTAATAGAATTGAGCTCTAAAGAAACTTTGAAATTCTTAAAAGAAGAATTGTTTTTAAGGCTGTTCTAGTTTGCTAGCTGCTGGAATGAAATATACCAGAAACGGAATGGCTTTTAAAAGGGGAATTTAATAAGTTGCTAGCTTACAGTTCTAAGGCCAAGAAAACGTCCAATTAAAACAAGTCTATAGAAATGTCCAGTCAAAAGCATCCAGGGAAAGATACCTTGGTTCAAGAAGGCCAATGAAGTTCAGGTTTCTCTCTCAAGTGGAAGGCACATGGCGAACACAGTCAGGATTCCTCTCTCATCTGGAAGGGCACATGGCAAACACGGCATCATCTGCTAGCTACTTCTCCTGGCTTCCTGTTTCATGAACCTCCCCGGGAGGCATTTTCCTTCTTCATCTCCAAAGGTCACTGGCTGGTGGACTCTGCTTCTTGTGGCTATGTCCTTCGGCTTTGCTCTCTCTCTGAATCGCTCATTCTCCCAAATGTTTCCTCTTTTATAGGACTCCAGTAAACCAATCAAGACCCACTCAAATGGATGGAGACATGTCATCACCTAATCCAGTTTAACAACCACTCTTGACTAAATCACATCATCCAGAGAGATGATCTGATTACAGTTTCAAACATACAGTATTGGATAGGGATTATTCTACCTTTATGAAATGGGGTTTTAATTAAAACACGGATTTTCTAAGGGGCATATTTCCTTTCAAACCAGCACATTCCACCCTCTGGCCCCTAAAAAAGACACACTTTTCCCATATTCAAAATGCATTAATTTCATAACAATATCAGAAATCCTTAAACCATTTCAGTAGCAATACAAATGAAATACAAAGTTAGAAACAGTACAAACTCCTATCAAAATTAGTTACAGGCATGGTCTGTTCTAAGGCAAAGTTCTCTGGCTCTGAACATTCCCAAAGAAAGATAGCAAATTGCTGACATTTGTTTAATTATTGGGAAAGTACAGGGAAAAGGAAATTTTTATAGGATCATCATGAGATTATAAAAGTAGATGAGGCCCCATTCTGGTCAAGATGGCCAAGTGTGATTCAGAGCTCTATCCCCCCACAGAAACTTTGAATAACCAACAAGAAAAGATATAAACATAATCCTAAAAGCTCCAGAAAATAGTTAAAGGACTGCAGCAACAGGACATTCACAGAATCAAGAGAAAGGCCACTTAAAAGCAAAAGGAGATGTTGGAAGAACTGGATATCAATAACCAAAAGAATGAAAGAGGACTCCTGCCTCATACCCTATACAAAAATTAACTCCAAACAGATCAAAGATCTATATGTAAGAATCAGTACCATTAAACTCCTAAAAGAAGATGTAGGGAAACATCTTCATGATCTAGTGATAAGCAAAAGTTTCTTGACTTTATATGGAAAGCACAAGCAACAAACAAAAAAATAGATAAACGGGAACACCTCAAAAATCTAATACTTTTGTCCTTCAAAGAACTTTGTCAAATGGGAGAAAATATTTGGAAATCATGTATCTAATAAGGGTTTGATATCCAGGATGTATAAACAAATTCTACAAGTCACCAAAAAAACCACAAAAATAACCCAATTAAAAAATAGGCAAAAGACTTGAATAGGCATTTTTTCAAAGAGGAAATACAAATGGCTAAAAAGCACATGAAAAGATGCTTAGCTCCACTAGCTATTAAGAAAGTGTAAATTACAATGAGATATTATCTCATACCCACTAGAATGGCCATGACCACTATTAAACAAAGAGGAAATTACAAGTGTTGGAGAGGATATGGAGAAATAGGAACACTTATGCACTGCTGGTGGGAACATGAAATGGTACAGCTGCTGTGGAGGGTGGTTTGGTGGTTCCTCAGGAAGCTAAGTATAGAGTTGCCTATGACCCAACAATCCCACTACTCAGGATATACCCAAAAGATCTGAAAGAGGACGTGAACAGACATTTGTAACCAGTGTTCATAGCAGCATTATTCACAATTGCCAAAAGATGGAAACAATCCAAGTGTCCATCAACCAATTAATGGATAAACAAAATGTGGTATATACATATGTTGGAATGTTATTCAGCAATAAGAAAGAATGAAGTCCTAACCCACGTGATGAACCTTAAGAACATTCTGTTAAGTGAAATGTCAGACACAAAAGGACAAATATTGTATAAGCTCACTGATATGAAGTAATTATAAAATGTAAACACATAGACATAAAATACAGAATATAGGTTACTAGGATATAGAATGAGGCTAAAGAATGGGGAGCAGTTGCTTAATATGTGCAGAATATTTAACTAGTTTGAACTTAAACATTTGGAAATGGACAGAAGTAATGGTAGCATGTTATAGTGAGAATAATTAACAGAGCTGAATGGTGTGTGAATGTGGTGGAAAGGGGAAGTTTAGAGTCAAATATATCACCAAAGGGAAAGTCAGAGGTTAAAACACAGGATTGTATAACACAGTGAATCTTGTGGTGGACAATAACTGATGGATTGTACAAATATAAAAAAAGTTATGTCATGGACTAGAACAAATATGCAACACTAGTACAAGTAATTAATAACAGAAGAGTATATGGGGAAAATGTACCTACTGCAAACTATGGACTATGGTTAACAGTAATATCTTAATATTTCTTCATCAACAGTAACAAATATATCACACCAATACTGTGGGTCAATAATAGGGGGATATGTGGGGAACAGGAGGATTTGGATTTTTGTTTTTATTTTTATTTCTTTTTTAGAGTAATGAAAATATTCTGAAATTGATCACGGTGATGTATGTACACCCATGTGTATTTGATGATACTGTGAGCCACAGACTCTATACTTCAGATAGAATGTATGGTTTGATGAATATATCTCAAAAAGATTGCATCAAAGAAAAAAAAATGGAGTAGGATCTCATGATGCCCTTGCTCCCACCAGCTCAGTACAGAGATAGCCTGTGTTCCCAGTGCAGGTCCCTGGCCCTGGTTCCACAGGGAGAAGAGTAACCCTCATAAACATACTGGGAATGTGTATGTTCGGATCAGTCTGTACAGATGTGGACTGAGGACTTGCCCCAGAACTTGCCAGGCATATAGAAGGTGGTTCACTGAGCTCTCCTACAGAAGACTGTAAGAAAGCAGTCAAGTCATGCTGCCTGGGGCGAAGGATAATTGGCTGTAGGACATAGAGTGCAGTGCCAGGGACTCTGAGGAAACAGTTTCCTAGGGAAGAAGGGATATTCCTATCTGTTTCAATGTGGGAATTCCTAGGTCCATATGTGCATGAAGAAAGGACCAGAGAGAACCCTAAATTTTGACCTAGAGCTACACTCTAAACAGGAATAGATAAACCCTGAAGAAGATTGTTACAGGTCAATCTACAAAGACCAGGAAACATGTTTTCTTTTTTTCCATCTTTTTTTTGGGAGGAGGTGGGAGTGGTGTACAGGTAGGGGATTAGCTCTTGGCTTTCAAGCAAATTATTTTCATAGCCCAAGCTGGACACAAGCTTAATGAACAGATGCTCAGACATTCCCAGATAAACAAAATTTGAGGAATACCATTAACACTAGACTGCCCACTCAAGAAATGCTACAGGGAGTTCTGCTGGTTGAAAGGAAAGGTCTCTAGACAACTGAAGAAATAAAGATCTCCAATAAAGATAACAGCATGGGTAAATATAAATGCCAGTAGTATTGTATTTTTATTTGTAACTCCACTTTTTACACCCTACATGATTTATAAAGCAAAGTCATAAACTGTAATGATAAATCAATAGCTTTGGGTTCATAATGTATCAATATGTAATTTGTGACAAGAATTAAATAAAGTTGGGAACATAGGGGTATAGAAACATAGTTTATGTATGCTATTGGAATTGTTAAGATGGGATCAAAGCAAATGAGAGTGTTATAGATTTAGGATGTTAAATTTAAGCCCCATGGTAACCACAAAGAAAACTCATAGAGACAGAAAGTAAAGCATCGGTTGGTTACCAGGAATGGGAAGTAGGGACAACAGGAAGTTAATGCAAAATGAGTGTAGGGTTTCTGTTTGGGGTAAAGGGAAAGTTCTTGTAATGGATAGGGGTGAGAGTACTGCAACGTTGTGAATATGATTAACCCCACTGGATGACATGCTTGGGAGGGATTGGGATGGGAAAATTTATGTTGAATATGTTTCCACAATTGAATAAAAGAAAGAAAGAGAAACTAAACAGAAAATGGCAAGTAAATACAATACGTGATACTGGATGGGACATAAGAATGGAGGAGAAAAGGCTCGAAAGGATATTATTAGGAAATAAGAATAAAATGGAATAAAGACTGTAAGCTTTAAATTAATGTTAAATTTGTTGAACTGGATGACTGCATTTAAGGTGATTACATAAATGAATATCCTTGTTCTTTGGAAATGTACTTGGAAGTATTATGTGTTCATGGATTATGATTTGTGCAAACTGTTCTGAGATTTTCAGAAAATAGATAGATGAAGGATAGATAAGATAGAATGATAAGACAAAAGTGGCAAAACGTTAAGATTTGCGCATCTGGGCAACTAAGTAGGTGGGAGTAGTTGGAGTTCTCTGTATGGGATTTGTATTATTTTTGCAACCTGTCTTGTAAGTTTGAAATTACTTCAAAATAAAAAATTTAAATAAATAAAATAAAATAAATGAATAATAGCCCCTGAAATCACCTAGTGTGGCACAGACTTCTAGCAGTTAACTAAAATGTGTTTCTGCTTCTTCTTGCATATACAGATAGGTGGTATTTCCCAACCTCCCATAAGTTAGGAGAGTCATATCCTGAGTTTCGTTCATTAAAATATGAGCAGATGTGGTGGCTGCCATTTGCAAGCTGTCCCACAGAAACCTCCCATGCTTGCTTCATGCTTTTTCTTCTTCCTGACAGCTAGCTGCAGTTGGTTGTTGAGGCTCTTTAGATTCTTGCTGCTCAGAGTGTGGTCTATGAACCAGCAGCACTTTCATCATCTGGGAGCTTATTAGAAAGGTAAAATTTCACACTCTACCCCAGACGTCCTGAAACAAAACCTGCATTTTCACAAGCTCCCCAGGTGATTCTAACATGCATTTAAAATTGAGAAGCTCTAGACTAGAAATAATAAAGAGACCTACAAAATGGAAAGGGCATGTATCCCTAAGTTGTCACCTTGACGAACGCCAGCAGCTGACCATAACATACTCACTGGACTGACGAACGAGTGGGAAATACACTGTCTATAAGCCATTATATATTTTAATTCGATTTGTTAACACCAATGGGCCTACTCTAACAAACACAACTAAACATATGGATTCCTAAACTATCTCAAACCCAAACTCTGTTCTTCTGGAATTCTGGATATCAAGAAATCCCTTAAAAGCAGCTTGAACCAACCAAGAGGTATAAGACAATTTTATCACATGACAAATCTCTGCATGGTCCCAAACTGAAGGAGATTTTTTTTTTAAATGATACTAGCAGATAAGCTGTGTAAAATAAGGATAGGAATTTTCAACCTCCGTCTATTTCCAGGTCAGGCTCCCTTTCCTATGATTATTCCATAATGTTATCACCTCTTTTTCAAAAGGGCCAGTGTCAGTTTCAGCATCCCTGCTGCCTTTGAGCATCTATCATTTTAAGAATGAAATCATTCTTCATGGCATATTATGAGCCTTTTTTGTCAGGTAGTTAACTAAAGTGGCACCAGTTAACTGTGATCTAAACTTTACATTGACAGATCTGGCAACAGATTGACATTTCTTGAACTAATTTTGGCTGCCCAATATGAAAAAATATATAGTTTAAAATATGATTTATCCTAAGCTGACAGCAGCCTTCATCAGGGTGCCAGCCACTGACAGAGTGAGGGAAAGGGCTCAGCAAAAATCCTAGCTGAATACGCTTTCAAGGCAAAGAGAAAGAACTTAGGGCCCCTGTTCCTTCAAAGTCATAATTTGATTTAACAACCAAGGTTAGAAGGAAAATAAATGTTTCTTACTAAGCCTCACCATCAACAATCCATTTTTTCCCAATACCACATTTGTCTTACCCTGTAAGACCAGGATTACCATCCCCAAACCTTACAATAATACGCGACACACACCAACTATTCAAGCAGCTCAGTAGAGCCCCAGAAATAATATAATAGGAAAAGATCTAATACACCAAAGATTAGCAACAGAAATGTGAGCACTGTTAACTGTTTTTCATTGAGGCTGATATGAAAGCCAGACACCAACTAGCTGAAGG
Source organism: Myrmecophaga tridactyla (assembly GCA_004026745.1). NCBI lineage: Eukaryota > Metazoa > Chordata > Mammalia > Pilosa > Myrmecophagidae > Myrmecophaga > Myrmecophaga tridactyla. Next base: position 9,845 of record PVIY010009816.1, on the reverse strand, counting down.
AATAATGATATAGAAGGAACTGGAGAAATTGGAAAGATCCATCAGCATAACCATGGCACATAAATGACAGTATATGGGTAGCAGCAGAATCATTTGACCATTAGACCTGAAATTGTTGCAGCTCTCTTTTCCCAATGAAAATAAGATGCAAAAATACTTTTAGACAGGAACAAGAAGGCGTCTAGACCCTTATTAATACTTCTTAGACCAATCCTGTTTTTAGAGTATACCAACATTATTTGCAAATATACTAATGTGTAGCCATTCATTGACATCTTTTACTTCCAGGACAATTTGGTATGAGGTATGTATTCATGTGTATAAATACTAAAGATAAGCAAAATAAAAAGCTCTGGATTCTGTGTTTAAATCCTTGCATTGGAGTTTATGTCAATAAAGGAGATGGAGCATATATACTACATAGAAGCTAAAATTATCCTATATTATTTTCTGTCTAGTGCCATTAAGTCCAGGTGAATAAAGTTCTCCTGGAGAGATACTGTTCATTCAGATGCAATGAATTGGACACTATGGGACCATTAAGTGCATACCAAGTGATCGTTTACCAAATGGTAACCTTTGATTAACAACAACAGCAAAAAGCTTCAGTCCCTTTATCTCTTAACATTATTGGCAGCCAAGATATAAATGCAAAAAATAAAAGCACGTAAGAGATAAAACATAAATTCCTGTACAGGACAGGCCCCAAGACAAAATGCTAATGGTCGTTCCTTCTCTGCACAATCTCTGCCCTTGGGTCCACCTTCCTCACTACTGCCATGCCATCCACTACGATGGCCCAGCCCTGGTCCAGGAGACTTGGTTATGACTTCTCCTAGACCTATCCTCCCAGGCAACACTCCACCCAATGCTCCTTTCCTTACCTCCTCTTCCTCATTAAACAAATCTTTCATGTGGTCATTTCTTTCCCTTCCCTTTAAATTGGTAAACCCAACTAAATTGCCAAAAACCTGCATTCCTTTAGAGCTTTGAAACCAGATGACACACGCACAAGAGAGTCCCTCTGTGTTTTAACCCTTGGAAAAGTGACTTATAGAAGAATTCAGATATTTTGACAAAAACCAGCAAGGGAGATGTAGTTTTGAGTAAGAAAGCTTCTTAACCCCTCTCCAATTCATGACCTGCTTTTTCTGCAAGTGAATAAGACTGATTTAGACAACCAGAGTCTAAGTCAGTCTTTCATGACTGGGAAAGGGTGGGGAGGGAAAGAAGGGAAGGGGAAAATTCCATGGCTGATACAGGCCAGGCACTGTGATAAGCACTTTTAAATATTTTATTTAATTTCAAAACCCTATATGATACCACACTTCCATTATTTTGTAGATAATGTCCCTGAGGTTCCGAAAGTCATATAGTGGGTAAGTGATGGAGACAAAATTTAAGATCACTGCTTGGCTTCCAGTTTCATTCATTCCCCTTGGTCCATACAGAGCATATTCTGTCCCCATCATTGTTAGACAAACGGAAGAGCTAATTTCTTTAGTTTGTCATAAAGGGAATTTTTCTGATATCTCATTCTTAGATGTAAAACCTTCCCATGTATTAACTTTCCTAATGCTTCTAAACCATGTAAGTGCTTTTTCCCACCCATCCAATGCAGAGCCCCTCCATATTAAATGTGTGTCTTGACCTGTTACCTGCTCTCCTTTTCAGTAATGTCAGTATTTCAAACTTTTCTCCATTTAAGAAAACAAAGATTCTTTGTCTGCAATATGTTCAAGCTTATAAACAGGTAGAATTTGGGTGAAGACGCAGGCCATTAGCAGCATGTCACACAAGAGTTCACACTGAACCCAGCTGAGACAAGCATTAATGCAAATGCCTTAGCCCCAAGGGCTGATGAGTGAGAATCAGAGTTGTGTGACTTGATGGATACTGGCAGCTTTGCATTGAGGGTTGAGAAAGGTTGGGGGAGGGGGGCCAAATGCTGCTTGTAGGTTCTCTCATCCTTGCCACCTTTAAATCCCCCATTATGTGCCATGAAAGGATCTAGGACTGCATGACAAGAGACAGACAGTGGTTTTATTATTGTTTTTATTTGCCACATCCAACAAGATTGTACTTTTAAAGGAGCAGATAAACTCAAGAAAAATATCCCAGAGCTGTCAGAATAAGGAAGCAATGCCACGTAGAGAAGGGACAACAGGGCTGAGAGGCATGTCCTTACTGTACAAGTGTGACTGCACATGTGTGGGAGATGAAGGCAAGATAATCTTTCAAGTCTTATCTGGGTAGAAACTTTTCTTCATCCTCCACCCCAGGTTCCTCACTGCACAAGACAAAGTTTGAGACAATGAGACATTAAGAGCTAATTTGAGCTAATAGTGATCTCGCCACACCCATGTGGTAACAGCGCAGGCTTTTCTTCTGCTAGTAATTCTCACTGTTGCCACTATACGTCACAACCTCAGCCAAAATCCAGTGAAGCTTAGTTCAGGAGGGATTCAAATGAGCATCTTATGAGAGGCAAGCACTGTGCTAAGCATTTCCATACACCATCTTTTTTAATCCTTACAGAAACTGCACAATAATTAGTATTGTCCCCACTTTGGAGATGAGACTGTTGAGACCCAGCCATTTTAAGTGAGCAGCCCAAGATCCACCAGCAAGTCTGAGCTAAGATTTAAACCCACCCTTTCTGACTCCAGACCAACAGTTCTTCCCATTTGACTGTGTCTCTGAGTCGAGGAGCCTTAGTTCCTGCTCTTTATCAAGGCCCTACACCCCCATATCTCTGGCCTCTCATTGTCCCATTCCAGATAAAGTATCCAAGAGTGTCAGATCAAAGTATTTGGAAAAGGTACTGAAGGGCTTTTTTAAAGTATTGTTGAGGAAGGAAGATGTACAGGAATATGAGCCTTTGCTTCGAAACTGCAGGGTCCAGCTTTAAGCCAAATCTTGCAGGTTCCAAAAGAGAAATGAAATCATGATGTGACATGGTGACCCAGGCAACTTCACCTCTGGGAGTGCACCAAGCTTCCAGGCCCTCAGTATGGAAGATTATGGGGAACTTGCAATCAGCCCAAGTCTGGGACACCAAATTGCATGTTTTGTTCAAGTTCTACAGTTGCGTTCTGAGTTGATCCAGAAGATGGTAATATGGTGGAAAGAACAGAAGAGAGGAAGGGCTACCTGGCTGGAGGTACTTGTCAGTAATACAGTATAGTGGAGAATATATATATATTTTCATCAAATATCTTAATCATAGCATCTAATTAATTAAATTAATTTGCATGATCCTTGAAATTTCTCCAGCCCCAAAATTTTATGAGAAGAAATATGCCTTTATAGTCTTAAAGTAAATATCATTGTATTCTTAATGTAAATGTAACTTTGAATATTTGAGGAGGGGATGAGGAAAACAATCATGGTAATAGCTAATAATTACGGAGCCCTCATTATTATTTGCTAGGCACTATTATCTCTAATTCTTACGTGCTATGATGCAGCCCTATATGGACACAGAGAGTGGCAAGAGGTAGAATAAGGACCCAAACAAAGTAATTAACAAAGTAGGAATTTAATTTGCATGGAATCCAAGGGGAATTGTAATTCATTCTGACAGCTTGCACAAGACTTGCCTTGTCCTTTAACTGTGGAAACAAAGCATTAGGTAAAGGAAGCTTCCCAAGGCTGCCTGATCATTGCCAGCATCCCTGGCAGTGTATAAACCCACAGGTCTACAGGAGAAAAACCAGTTGAATTGGGTTGAGATGATGCTTCTGACAAGTGATCCTGACACGAGGGAAAGTTTGGCCTCTCCTGAATTCTCAGAGCCTATAGTGACAATCATATCAGACAGTGATCACTATTTGTAAAAATACTTTAGAGAGCATAGAGATATGCCTAGCCACCTACACTGAAAAGCCATGCCCCTAGGTGCTGGGATCAGTGGTCCAACTGGGTGCCATGAATAGACATCCATTGAGTACCATGAATACTCATCCCACTGGGCATGATGAATGGTGGCTCCACTAGGCATTGGATGCTGCTGTCAGCTATTTACCCAGGCACTGCAATTAGCAACCCTATCTTGCTATCACACACTGTGAGGAGACCCCATGCTATACACACCATCTTCCCAGCCAGCTACTGCTATTGGCAAGGGCGGGCCTCAGGGTGCCTCAGGAGCACCACTTGTTGAGAAGAAATGGCAAGTGCAGTCTGGCAAACTTGCTATCTGCCTGAGGATTATTTTTGCTTGTTTGTTAGTTTTAATATATTTTTCTTTAAATTTTCATTAGTAGTATTGTTTTTTATTTTTATTTATATATTTTATATATTCACATTTTAATTTTTTAAATTTTCTCTCTCATCTGTGGAAACCAGTCTGAGTTTATTTACAATATATGTTGGTGTGCCTCCTTCTGACTTCAGGGCTTACTATTGCAGAGGCATGTTTTTTCATTTAATTAATTTTTTTTTTTGGTGGGGGGTTTGGTGTATGGGACAAGAATCGAACCCAGGTATCCCACATGGCATGAGAGGTTCATGCATCCCCACATAGCTTTTAATAGACTGTCAAGTAGGACTGTACCTCCTACATGAGATCTGGGCCTTGGTTTGGTAGGTAATTACTAGCAAGCCAAGTGCAAAAGGAAACCTTCAACATAAAACCAAGTAAATACAAAACTTTAGACAACTCAAGGAAACTAACTTGCAAAATAACTTTATTAAAATAAGCAAATGTGTGAAACACAACAGAAAATCACAAGGCACATGAAGATCCCAGCAGAAATGGCCCAAACAAATGAACAAATCAAAACACCAGAGGGGACACAGAATTTGGAACAACTACACATGGGTATTTCTAAAGAAATAAAGGATATCAGGAAGAAAGTAGAAGGACATAAAGAAGAATTTAAAAGATTAAATGGAAAACTGGCAGATCTTACAGAGATGAAATATATGGTCGACCAAATTTGAAATATACTGGAGACAAATGATAGCAGATTTGAAGGAGAAAAAGGAAGAATAAGTGAGCTAGAAGACAGAACAATACAACTAGAGTGCACAAAAGAACAAATGGTAAGAAAGATGGAAAAAATGGAACTGGATCTTATGGAAATGGTAGACAACAAAAGGCAAACAAATATAAGAATTATTGGGGCAGGCCACAGTTGCTCAGTGGCAGAGTTCTCGCCTGCCATGCCAGAGACCCCAGGTTCAATTCCCGGTGCCTGCCCATGCATAAAACAAGACAAAACAAAACAAAACAAAAACAATTATTGGTGTCCCAGAAGGGAAGAGAAGAGTAAACAGCTGGGAAGCTTTCTTGAAGATATAATTGGGGAAACCCTTTAAAAAAGACATAAATGTGTGAATCAAAGAGGCCCAACAAACCACAAATAGAATAAATCCAAATAGGCCTACTCAAAGACATGTGCTAATCGAACCATCAAATGATGAAGAAAAGCAGCAAGTAATAAAAGGAGCATGGGAAAAGTGATCTACTACATACAAGGGAAAACACATAAGACTGCTCAACGGGCACTATGGAGGCAAGAAGGCAATGATATTTTGCGATCTTGAATGGGAAAGACTTCCACCTAAGAATTCCTTATCCAGCCAAGTTGTGCTTCAAAACTGAGGGAGAGATTAACATCTTCAAAGACACATAAAGTCTGAGAGAACTAGTTAACAAGAGACCTGCCCTACAAGAAATACTAAAGGAAGTTCTGTCAGATGAACAAAAACATAGGAGAGAGAGCTGTGAAGGGGGGCACAGAATTGAAGAGTACTAGTAGGTAATTTCAAGGATAAAAAAGAGAGAGAGGGAAAAGAGTATATAAATCTGACAAATAAAAACTAAATGATTAGATGGTAGATTCAAGAACTGCTTTTGAATATTTACAGATTAAACTCAACAATTAAAAGATGCAGATTGGCAGAATGGATTAAAATATATAATCCATCTATATGCTGTTCACAAGAGAGGAATTTTAGACCCAAGGACACAAATAGATAGAAAGTGAAAGGATGGAAAAAGATGTTCTATGCAAGCTGTAACCAAAAGAAAGCAGTAGTATATTAGTGTTAGATAAAATAAACTTTAAATGTAAAGACGTCATAAGAGACAAAGAAGGACACAACATATTAATAAAAGGAACAATTTACCAAGAGGAAATAACAATCACAGATGTTTATGCTTCTAATCAAGGAACTCCAAAGTACAAGAGGCAAACACTGGCAAAACTGAAGGGAGCTACAGACATTTCAACAATAATATAGATTTCAATACACCACTCTCCACTATAGATAGAACAACTAGACAGTGGATCAACAAGGAAATAGAGAACCTAAGCAATGTGATAAATGAATTGGACTTAATAGATATATAGAGATCATTACATCCCAAAACACCAGGAAATACATTTTTTTCTAGTGCATAGAGAATGTTCTCCAGAATAGATCATATTCTGGGGCACAAAATAAGTCTTTATAAATTTAATAAGATTGAAATTACCCAAAGCACTTTCTCTGAACACAACAGAATGAAGCCTGAAATTAATAATCACCAAAGAACCAGAGTTTTCACAAATATATGCGGATTAAACACCCTCTTAAATAATCAGTGGATCAAAGAAGAAATTGCTAGAGAAGCTGGTAAATATCTGGAGACAAATATTAATGAAAATCTATCAGAACTTATGGTGTGCGACAAAGGCAGTGCCCAGAGGGAAATTTATTGCCCTAAATTTCTATGTTAAAAAACAAGAATGATTTCATGCGGGAGACCCAGGTTCAATTCCCAGACCATGCACCCCCCCCCCAAAAAAAAACAAGAATGAGCAAAAACTGAGGATTTAACTGTGCACCTGGAGAAATTAAAAAAGAACAGCAAAATAACTTCAAAGCAAATAAAAGAAGAGAAATAACAAAGATTAAAGCAGAAATAAACAAACTGAAGAAAAAAAATAGAATTAACAAAATCAAAAATTGTTTCTTTGAGAAAGTCAATAAAATTGGTGGACCCCTAGCTAGACTGACAAGAAAAAGAAATGATGCAAATAGACAAAAGCAGAAATGAGAGGGGGGTTATTACCATAGATCTTGAAGAAATTTTTAAAATCATAAGAGAATGCTATGAACAACTATATGCCAACAAACTAGACAACTTAGATGAAATGGTCAAATTCCTAGAAACACATAAACTACCTATATTGACTCAAGAAGAAATAGATGATTTCAACAAACCAATCACAAGTACAGGGATTCAATCAGCCATCAAAAATCTTCCCACAAAGAAAAGCACAGGACCAGATGGATTCACAGGGGAATTTTATCAAACATTCCAAAAAAAACACCAATCTGCTAAAACTCTCCCAAAAAAAGCTGAGGAAAAACAAATGCTACCTAACTCATTTTATCAAGCTAACATCACTATAATACCTAAACTGGAAAAAGATGCTACAAGAAGAGAAAACTACTAAACAATCTCACTAATGAACATAGATGCAAAAATTCTCAACAAAACACTAACAAATCTAATCCAACGACATATTAAAAGAATTATACATCACAACCAAGTGGGTTTTATACCAGGGTGGCTCAACACAAGAAAAATCAGTCAATGTAATATAGCACATTAACAAATCAAAAGGGAAAAATCACATGATCATATCGATTGAAGCTGAAAAAGCATTCAACAAAATTCAGCATTCTTTCCTGATAAAAACACTTCAAAAGATAGGAAATGAAGGAAACTTCCTCAATATCATAAAGGGCATATATGAAAAACCCATAACCAGCATCTTACTTAACAGTGTGAGATTGAAGGCATTCTCCCTAAGATCAGGAATGAGACAAGGATGACCATAGCCACCACTACTATTCAGCAGTGTACTAGAAGTCCTAGCTGGAGCAATTAGGAGAAAGAAATAAAAGGCATCCAAATAGGAAAGAAAGACATAAAACTTTCATTATTTGAAGATGACATGATCCTATACTTGGAAAGCCCTGAGAAATCTACAACAAAGCTACTTAAGCTAATAAACAAATTCAGCAAAGTGTACAAGATTAGTGTATAAAAATCAGTAATTGTATTAGTTAGGGTTCTCTAGAGAAACAGAGTCAACAGAGAACACTCGCAAATATAAAATTTATAAAAGTGTCTCACGTGACCGTGGGAATGCAGAGTCTAAAATCCTCAGGGCAGACTGTGAAGCCGGCGATTCCGATGGAGAGTCTGGATGAACTCCACAGGAGAGACTCATCAGCCGAAACAGGAAGAGAGCCTGTCTCTTCTGAATCCTCCTTAAAAGGCTTCAAGTGATTAGATTAAGTAACACTCATTGCAGAAGACACTCCCCTTGGTTGATTACAAATGGAATCAGCTGTGAATGCAGCTGACATGATCATGATTTTAATTTTATGAAATGTCCTCATTACAACAGACAGGCCAGCACTTGCCCAACCAGACAAACAGGTACCACCACTTGGCCAAGTTGACACATGAACCTGACCATGACAGTAATGTTTCAAAAAAACACAAATAATGACCTAATTGAGGAGACAAGGGAAAAAAATTCCATTCAAAATAGTGAATCATGTATCCAGGAATAAATCTAACTAGGGATGTCAAGGACTTGTACACAGAAAACTACAAAACATTGCTAAAAGAAATAAAAAATGACCAAATAGATGGAAAGACATTTCATGCTCATAGATTGGAAGGTTGGCTGTCATTAAGAAGTCAATTCTACCCAAATTGATCTTTATATTTAATTCAGTCAATCAATATCCCATCAACCTACTTTGAAGACTTGGAAAAGCTAGTTATCAAATTTATTTCGAAGAGAAAGAGTGCCCAAATAGTTACAGATATCCTAAAAAAGAAAAGTGAAGTGGGAAGACTAATACTTCCTGACTGTAAAGCTTACTATAAAGTCATAATGGTCAAAACCGCATGAGACTGACACAAAGATAGAACTGCTGACCAATAGAATTGAATTGAGAGTGCAGGGATAGACCACCAAATCTATGGACAATTGATCTCAATAAGGCCCCTGTGCTGGTTTGAAAGGATGTACATCCCCTAGAAAAGTCATGTTTTAATCTAAATCCCATTTCATAAAGGCAGAATAATCCCTATTCAATACTGCATGTTTGAAACTGTAATCAGATCATCTCCCTGGAGATGTGATTTAATCAAGATTGGTTATTAAACTGGATTAGGTGACGACATGTCTCTACCTATTTGTGTGGGTCTTGATTAGTTTCTGGGGTCCTATAAAAGAGGGAACATTTTGGAGAATGAGAGATTCAGAGAGAGCAGAGAATGCTGCAGCACCATGAAGTAGAAAGTCCACAAGCCAGCAACCTTTTGAGATGAAGAAGGAAAACACCTCCCAGGGAGCTTCATGAAACTGGAAGCCAGGAGAGAAAGCTAGCAGATGATGCTGTGTTCACCATGTGCCCTTCCAGCCAAGAGAGAAACCCTGACTATGTTTGCCATGTGCATCCTCACTTGAGAGAGAAACCCTGAAATTCATCAACCTTCTTAAATCAAGGTATCTTTCCCTGGATGCCTATGATTGGACATTTCTATAGACATGTTTAATTAGGACATTTTCTCAGCCTTAGAACTATAAACTAGCAACTTATTAAATTCCCCTCTTAAAAGTTGTTCTAGTTTGCTAGCTGCCGGAATGCAATATACCAGAAATGGAATGGCTTTTAAAAAGGAGAATTTAATGAGTTGCTAATTTACAGTTCTAAGGCTGAGAAAATGTCCCAATTAAAACAAGTCTATAGAAATGTCCAATCAAAGGCATCCAGGGAAAGATACCTTGGTTCAAGAAGGCCGATGAACTTCAGGGTTT